>JAPQRN010000002.1:23024072-23034466 GCA_037367275.1 Coranthus polyacanthus | reverse complement strand
ACCCGCACCCGCACCCGCACACACCTACACAGGCCGCACATATTACTGTACCTACAACAGTAATAGGGGAGACGGGGGTCAATGGTACCAAAGGTCAGTCATTTATCACAGAAGTTCGAAGATGACACACATTTTGTTCTTCTGAAAAAAGTTTAAAGGGTTTCATTATCCGTCCAGCTACATCTTCAGTCTTTTTCATACAGTGGTTCAGTATGTAGCGGTCGTCTCTCTGCTTTCACTTCTTTGCACCTGCTTTTCCTCTGCAGTAGGTCACGTGAACGCACCCACGAAATCCACATTGTGTTCATATTCCTCTCAGTCATCTCTCATTCCAGTATTAAACCTCGCTGTAGTTTCATAAACGTTGTCTGAATGTGACAGATGCGTAAGTTATGATTTACCACCTGTTGCATATTTCATGTGTGAACGCTGCTGCAGACTGACGCTATACTCCGCCGTCTCAGAGAAGGGACTCCTGCTTATGTGGCCTAGTTAGATGGGATTCATCCGGTGCCGAGGAACATCATACAGCATCAAAAAGTCACGCTTTTCTTTTCTTTTCTCTCTCCCCTTTTCGTTCAACCCCGCCCTGAGCCCGGTTCTGACAGAGGTTTCTTCCATTAAAGGGAGTTTTTCCCACCGTTGAAGTGCTTGCTCTCGGGGGATTTGTTGGCTTTATCCTTGTATTACACTGTAAGGTCTTGACCTTTGTATGTTAAGTGCTTTAAAATGATTTTGTGTTGTGGTTTGGCGATAAATAAACTTAACTGCATCGAACTGAATTTCAAGGGGTTCGTCGTTGCCCAGGTTATGAAAACGCGTCTGGTAGTTTTGACCTAATCCTGCTGACACACGGACAGCTTTAACCCTGTAAAATAAGTGTTATATTGTTGAGCTTAAACGTTAATAAACAGTCCTCTAATAACTGAGATGTTACGGTGCACGTAACTGCTGCAGTGATGTACTGTCTGTGGAAACGTGGACAAGCGGTGACGTTTGCAAGCAGGTAGTGGTATTTAAAAGCATTTTCTACTCCTATTACTGTCTCTTTACTCAAGTAGAAGAACGGATACTTGTGTGAAGAAGTACAAGCTCTGAAATGTAGTATAAAAGTAAAAAATATCCCCTTTTTTGTCTTACTTTGTTTTCATCTTGTTTTTGTCTTTTTATGTTGTTTCTTCTTCTTTTCTGTGTTATAGTTCCATTCGTTTAGGGTGAAACCGCTCTGGACGTTGGGAAGGCGCGCGGTCACCGCTCTCAAATTAAAACAAGCCTGTTTTGAAAATTTAAGGAGAAAGAAAGTACAGATATTTGTGTTTAGATGTAGGAAGTAAAGGAAAGAATTAAACTGATGCATTTAGGTGTATTTGCGTTCCCAGATCAAAGTGCACTAACATGATAAATGATGAATAAGTGATTGAGTTGCAGGGATGAGGGATTGAGTTGCGATTGAAATATTTGTCGCATTTTGTAGATCCGTTACAGAAACCCGAGGAGCCCTTGGTTTTACTTCAGGAACTCCCAGATTAAGAGCGTGAGACTGTAAATTATTACCCTGCTGAATTAAACATTTAGAGATTAAAAAAAAAGACTCAGATTAGAGTCTCACATAGCTCCAGGTTTCTGATAATTAATGTTGTTAATGATTTGCCTTTGGGTTGAAACACCTAAGAGGGAAACAGTGGGTTGTGCGGTGAGATCGTAACTGCAACAGTGACAGCGTTTTTTTAGCATGGACGTGTGTGTAGGTAGGACTGGAGATGTCGGGAAGCAGAAACGAACCAAAAACTCCTGGTTTCATTTAAGATTTATTGCACCACAGCCTTAAAAATGCTCTAACATCAGCGTAACAGTCGAGGCCTAATGTTTAAAGTGTAATACCAAAAGTCTTGAAGAGGTAGACTAACTAATCCACACTAAGCATTCACTCTACTCAGTATTCACTTAACATCTTGGTATCTTCGCTCGAGTCTTTTTTGCAGGACATAACTCCACCCACAGCAAATATCACACAAGGAAACAGCGGACATCATCAGCTCCTTCCTGCAAGTACTTTGGTAAAGTGTAAACTATTTCTTACAAAGCCTAAAGGCGGAGTCGTTTTCAATATATTACTCCTTTAAAACTAACGCTAGTTTCAGCTAAGAGTCCCCGGAGTGGAACAAACATATGGCTTCAGCATCTTGCATATTTATAAAGAGGTCATCCCTGCCAGTGGCGTGAAAATAGCACTTCTTGTTTCGATCCGATCTGTTGTGAGAAAATGATTAACACTGTTAGCTGCCCCGTGGTTAAACAGTGGAAAAAAAGCCACAGACTCGGTGTGTTCTGGTCGACTGGCTCTGGGGGATCCTGGAGGATTTTAGCTGCAGCGCTTTGGGAGGAGGAGGAGGGAGGAGGAGGAGGGAGGAGGTGCTGTCCTAAGCTTATCTGTGCAGGAGGAGGAGGGGATAAAGAATGAAAGCCCTAATACTTCCATACAGATTCAGGCTCAGGACAGAGGGAGCGTCGCACTGAACAACACAGCACATAAAACAATAAAGATTAATAAATATTCAAAACCGATAAATGTATTTACAGGTCGACTAATGAATAATAAATTGTTTACGGTAACATCTTCTGAAAGTGTAATGGAATTAAACACTGAGATAAGTGAATTTTCTTAATCTTGCTAGGTTCAGCTTCGGTCATTTTTGTTTCTTTGACTCAACAGCTTCCCATTAGGCTGACCACATCCCGTTACTTTGAAAACTTCTAACTGTGCAATAAGACGCCGCAGCATGCATTAACCCTTCTGACCGGGTTAAGAGGAGGAGGAGGAGGAGGAGGAGGAGGAGGAGGAGGAGGAGGCGGAGGAGGAGGCAGAAGTCGTCCGGTTGGTAAGGCATGCACTGATGACTTTGATCTTCACCTGGAGACAAAAGAGAAAGAAAACGATTAATACAAGTCCAGTATGTGAAGGATCTCTATTATCACAACGATATTTCTAAAGCGAGACGATTTCTCTCTCTGAGAAACTGATGCACCCTTGTGTTTCGAAGCAGGCTCGACGACCGCCAGGCTCTGCTGTCTGGTCAAGGAAAAGATGATAGAAATCACTACATCTGATTCAGATCTCTGCTGCTCCAGCTCTTACCGAGACCAGAGGAGAGAGCACATTACACCTGTTTCAACGTCATAACAATGGTTGCTGTCAGTTTTTTGTACTGATTTTAAAAGTCTTGTTCTCGCTTCTGCACACACGTCTCACAGCGTATGAACCAGTTCGACTCCTCGGGTCGTCTGAGTCTTTTGGCTGATCCAAAGTGCAGGACAAAAATCTAGCCCGGTTTTAGTTTTCGTACTCCAAGTCACTGGAACTGTCTGCCTGACGAGCACCTGGAAACGTTGTGTTCTGTCAGTTCTAGACTATTTAGTTCGGAGGATATTTACTCTTCTCCGAACATAGTAGGTGATGGTTGTGCCCCTTAACGCTGTCTGTCACCTGCTACAAAACACAAACAAGAAGGAGACGGGGTCTGTTCTTATCTACTGTAGAAACATGACGGTTCAACATGGTAGACTCCTGTAAATGTACACCGATGAAAACATATTTAGGAATATTATATTCCATTTCTGCAATTAAATCCTCCTAAACCTTACACCTTTAAACCTTACCTCTTCAGCTAGACATTTAAGTATGATTCATAGATTACTTACTGTCTTTATTGTATATATTTTGCATTTTTCTGTTTCTATATTGTTATGTTTTATTCTATTTTACTGTATTTTTATTATTTTATTGATGACATTCTATTTTCTTATTTCATTTTCATGTTTTGCTCTCTTTTATTTGTATGCATTTGTCATTTGAATCTATTTTATCTCAGCCAATCACAGTTTGTTCCCTATTTGTCGGCTCCATACGCATCTGTGCGTCACTTTGAACGGCACCAATCCGCACGAAAGGCGCTATTAGACACTGAAAAACTAGTTCCCGTTCGATCGCCGAGAAATGAACTCGGCCTTGCATCAAACAGTCGTGAAGCACAAGTGCATGCAGTGGTCCTGCGAGTATGCAGATATTAAAATCTGGGTCCTCCGCAGTTGTCCACAGCTGTGAAGTTTGAGCAAACAAATCCCCAAATGAGTTTTAAACGGGCAGCACCCAGCAGCAGCTGTCTACGCTACAGCATGTACAGAAAGTGATTATCAAGGCCTGCCCTCAGAGGAGCACTTCCTTTGAAACATTTATATGCTTCGAGACCGCACTGCTCGCTGCTCACGGATGCAGACTTAAGCTGGTGTCTGGTGGCAGTTGATCAGGCGTTAATATTACAGTGTAACCTAACGCTTCGGTCAAGGAGAGCGTGGGCCTCAAACGCATCTGAAAAGACTGGCTGCGTGCCGGGACAGAGTGCTGGGACAGTCTGTCAGGGAGCTGCTTAAAAACATTGCTGTCTTTTTCAACCTCACTACGTTTGATGGTAGGATATTTCCGTTCTGCACGAGTAGAGACGTTACCTATTTGGCTGAGAGCTCCTTCTTCATGCAGGACTTGAAGGAGGTGAATTTCTCCTCTCCTCTGACGCCCTGGAAACGTGAACGTGCACACGAAACAGACAGGAAAAGAAAGACCGGTTAAACTGCATCATAAGTCCAGTTTCAGTATGTCCCTCTAGATGGCAGTGTACTTTCACAGAAATCAGTCATGACTGACGGAGAGGTGAGGTGTGTTTCTGTAATGAAAAGTGGCAGCGGTGTAATTTAGACATGTCGGTTTGGAAGTATTTTAACAAACCATTACCCAAAGAAAAAAAAGAGCCATAATTGGCGTGTTCTGAGAGTCTTAATTAAACAGGAACTGGGATGCTTATTTGTGTTGTGAGGCTAATAGCTGCTTAAGTAGGTCTAATTGCTGTCTGTTTGGTAAATAACACTGTATTACAGAGCTCTGCATCTGCCCACATTCGACTGTTTTTTTCCCCCCCTTGGTTTAAAATTTGACGTCTTGAAGCCCTTTCTGCTCTGACAGATAACCTTTTAAAAAGGAGCTGATAAAAACACTGATAACGCTTGTATCTTCTGCATCAGCCAGTGCTACTGACACCAACACCTCTGTGCAGATTTTGCTCTTGTCAGTCAGACTGCGGAGGGACAGCGGCCACTAAGTACAAATACTTCTTTGCTGCAAGTAAGTAACAAGTTTCCAGGTATCTCTGCGTGAGGATTTATTTCTCTGACAGCTTTTTTTCTTTTACTCCCGACATTGTAACACAAATATCTGTACGGTCCACTCACAAGAGGCTCGTTACTTTAGTTTTTACTGCATTTGAAGGGGATTATCGATTATTTGTATTTAGCGTCATCGCGCCTTCACAACATCAAGACAGATGTAACACTAACACATAAAGAGAATCCCTTTGTGAATCCGTTCACACGCGGCAAACGCAAAAAGGACAAAATGAATAAAAACTGAAACAAGACAAAAAACAATGTGAAAGATGAAACGAGCAGAAAATGATGTAAAAGGTGTGACAAGACGTTAGAAAACAAAACCACGTTTTATGCTTTTTTTTTTCATTTTGTTTAAAATGAGTGATTTGAGTTATTACTCAATAGGATGAAATCTATGTAAAAAGACGCAAAAAGATGCAACACAGTGAAATGAGACTGGACCGAGGAGGAAAGACGTCATGATGTTGCTGACACTGAAATCTGACTTGCATATTGGAATGAAAATTACACTGCATTTTCATTCCAAAATCAATATATTGTTTTTTTTAATTTCCTTTTAGATGTGACCTTCATTTAACCAGTAGACGAGTCCTTCAAGGGGCTACTTTTTACCTTCATACTTTTGGGTACATTTCAGGGCCTGTACTTTAGTGAAGAAGTACAAGTATCTCACACTGCGCCACGTCTGATGGTCACGTCACCTCTGTCGCCTTCAGTGTCATGTTGAAAAGCTGTCTCACCCTGTCGCCGCGGTGCAGCCGCTCCTTCATGACGCCGATGAACTCCTTGTGGCTGAGTTTATCGTCGTGATCCTCGTCGAAGATCTTGAAGACTGTGTTGACCAAGTGGCGGGTCAGCGTGATGCCCGTCGCCACGTAGACCGCGCGGCAAAACTCCTCTGAGAGGAAAGAGAAACAGGTGAGAGTGAACGAAGACTCAACACCTCAGGGACGTGGTCTGTGTTACAGGTGTATTCGCTAGAGGAAAAATCTGCACGGCCATTTAAATCATTTATTTCAAACAATGTGCTGGTTGATGTCTTTTTACTGAGCACTGTGCAACCACTAGCATGTGCCTGTCTTTTTTCTCCATTTGCTCCCAATATTTACATTCATATGAAACAACTAATACATTGTCGTTTCACTGCTGCTGAAACGTTCGCTGAATGATAACCTTAAATCAAATCATGCACCGGCTGTTGACAGAAACCTACACTTTTGTTTCTGACAGAATCTATTCAAATTGGAAGCATTATTATTCTTTGTGTGGATTAGAAAATATCATTAGAAGTATGTGATTTACATTGGCAGAGCGATAAACCTTAAAAAATGAAGTGATGTGACAGAGAGTAATGTTCTGTCTGGTCATATGTGTTTTTGAGATGGACATTGAAGTGTTGAATTTGCAATATTTCAAGTTTTTTTTCAAATGTTCTGCATTTTGGATTTTTCTTTTTGTGCAAAGTGAAAATGCAAAAAAAAAAAAAAAAGCACCTAGTGAGTGGATCTTATTTCACAATGAAATGAGAACCTGCATAAACAGCAGGTGACTTCATATATCATTCAGTCGTCCCTGCATAGATCTGTGTTTTCCTCCTATTATTTCATCTTCTACCATGGACTGAACTAACCTCACAGCACTCAGAGACTCAGAAGTCTTATTAGGAAAACGAAGCTGTGCACATTCTCAGCTGTGCAACCGACCACAAACTGGGAGGCTTTACCTTGACCGACGGAGCGGTTGGCAAAGTTGTACATTTGCATGGCGATGGTAAAATCCTCCAGGTTGTTTAGGAACTGGAAGAAGGACCTAAACTCCTCGAAGGTGATTCCCTGCAAAAAGATGAGACAAAACGAAACACAGTGCCTTCATTTAATTAACAAAGTTCACATGAGAATAGGAAAAGTGGCTGCATGTGTCAGCGGCGGCGCTACAGTTCACACAATGCATAATCTGCTTCCTTTCATCCTGAGGGGAATCCTTGAGTGAGTGCGTGTGGGACCTTGAAGCCATCGGATAGATAACACACCCAAACACACAAAGTATACATTGCTGGATTTTCCCTGCGCAGTATGGACACGCTGAGCTGTCAACGGCAGGGGGGGGGGTTGTAGCTTTTGGGAAGAGGTCAGGCCGTTTGCAGACTTTTCTAAGGCAGATTAACCTGATACTTGAATAAACAAAAACAAAAGTGATGAATCCCCAAACATCTCAGGCTTGGCTGGTGACTCAAACACTGAGCCCATTGATCTCCACTCAACCATCCCGCGGCTACTAGCTCCTTCTCTCGCCAGAGGCCCCGCCAAACAGGCAAACGCACACAGCCTAACAAATGGAGTAATGACTAATCTGTGACGCTTTGCTGTTTTAACAAGGAGAGGGCCATAAAATATCTCTTAGCCTAATGATGAGACCCACTTGATTATCAATGGAGATCTAGCAACAGCCTCCTCGAGGCAGCTGAGGAGCCGCTGCCGCCTTTTTATGCGGGTCAGCGTGCCGAGGAGAAAAACAAATTAAAGCTCAAATGAGGATGCTTCACTCAGCAGCTTATTCACAGAGACATTATAAGAGAGGAGGGAAAACTGTAACGTTTACATGCAACAAGGTTACTTACGCTACAGCTGCGTGGCATGTGCAAGCCTAAAAAGAAGATCCTCTCAATAAAAATGATTACTTATCGTCTCGAAATAAAAGACTTAGTATCTCATGAAGTGACTTAATATCTCTTAGTCAAAACTTCGAGATGCTACTTCGTTATTTTGAGCAAGTGTCTCATTATTTTGAGATACTAACACGGTGGCAAAAGGGGCCTCCTCAGAATAAAGTATCTTTCAACTTTACGCCAAAAAAAAAGGGACGTTGTGGAGGCAACGGGTTTAAACCTGAAGAAGAGCACAGTTAAAAAACTGAAGGAATAGTTCGACATTTTACATATGGAGGTGGAGTCAAAGACTGGAAGCAGAGAAAGAGAGAGAGAAGGAGAGGAAGAAATATTTCACAAAATGTTACTCAGGTGCAAATATGGCGGAAAGACATGTTTGTAAGACATGCTGTAGTTGTATCAGACGCACGAGGTATTAGAAATATGTTGTGTATTTCTTTTTTCGTTTATGGTGCGTTGTATTTGTAAACCACACTGTGTTTGTTCGTCTGTTTTTGTTAACTGTGAACCATGGTGCATTTGTAAAACAAGTTCGGTCAGTTCAGTTTTGGTACAAACATCACTGCATATTAATAGCTTATTTACACCCAATAATGAAACGTGTAATGTTATATACAACAGCTGTCTCCAGTAAATCAAGGCTTTCAGCTCTAATACTGGGCTTTGATTCATCTGTGACACTCTGAGTTTCTCATCTTTTTTTAGTTTGGTTCGGTTTTGGCAAAGATCGCGATTAAAATAACTATGCGTTAGAGTAAATATCATATCCGTGCTGTTTACAACACTCATGGCACGGTTGCTATGGACACAAATAGCATCTGCCATATTAATGTCATGGGAAATAACTAAAACACAGAACATTTTACTTCACTTTTTTCAATATATGTTTATTTATTGTTTGCTGAGGCTGTTTTTGCATATGACTGCATCACTGTCGGGTGATATTTTTTCCAACCACTGCATTTGCTGTTAAGAAAACGGGAGCCGCCAGGTGTAACAAACCCGGCAACAAAGTTAATCATAAAGGAAAAACACGGTGTACCTTTTCATCCGGCATGCTGTGGCGCACGTTCTCCAAGTAACCGCTGACGTCGTCCACGTTGGTGTAGCGAAGGAGGATCCGAGCAAAGTCTTCCTCACTGATGGTGGGCATGCCTTTGGAAAAGGAGAGGAACTCTATCTCAAGCAGCTCTGTCTGCAGGTTGTCCATGAACCTGGAGGAGCGAGACAGACGACAGCTGCTGACAGGAAACACCAACACCGAGAGCTTCACACAAAGGAATACTTAACACGGTCACTAACAAAACCACGGCACTTTCGGATGTGTGATCTAAATATATGAAGCATCAAAGGAATAAAGATGATTAATGGGTATATTACGCTGTAAGATAATAATAATTTGCTCAGGGACATCATGATTAATGACAGAACACATTGTTAGACTCACGTGTAAAAGTCTTCAAATTTCAACTCAGCCTTGCCTTTTTTCCCAAAGAAATGCACCAGCAGTGTCGTCTCTGTTTTTTCATCCACGTTCTAATAGAACAAGAAAAAAAGCGACTGTATTATGTTTTTAATTAGAACCGACATATTCTGTGTGAAGCACATTAAGAAAGAAAGCCAAATGCACATCAGATTGCCACAACGATTCAGTCAAAGTTTGCAAAGTCAGGTCGAGCTTTTCTGCATTCTGTCTGTCACAGGCATATCATGTAACACTGGGCAAACATTAACAGTGGCATTTATTAAACCATGCTGAAGTTTAAGTAAAGATGTTAGTTAATAGCCATACCCAGATTCAGCTGTTGAATAATTTCCCAGAGTTAATGGTTAATGTTTCACTGTGGCTTAAACCAAACAGCGGCTCAGCTTTTCTGTTGCTGCACGATACAAATATGTGACATGCAACACATTTGTTTAACATGCTACACCCCTTGTGGCAGATGCTGCTCCTGTTAGAGGAAACATCGGAGGACCTGACATTAACAAGAAGATAGACGCTTAAATGAGGAATTTGATCCACTGTGCGAGTTAAGACAGAACCGACAGGATTTTCAATTAAAGGCAAAGTATTTAATGAAGAAGCATCTTAAAGAGGGCGTCACTACCTCAGTGAGATCAGAAAACAGAACTTGACTTGTGCCACGTCTGAGAACATCCCACATGCCCTGGGCCTCGACATGCTGAATGTCTTTTTTAAGGACCTGTGGTAGCAATTTAAGCACAGCTGTTAGAGGACAAGTCACATCTGCATATTTTACTTCAAATGTTATGAGATCAGCAAATAAGGAAACACATTCAAGAGGACGGACGAACATCCACAGTGCACAGTGATGGGGCAAGAAGAAGAAGGAGAAGAAGAAGAAGAAGAAGAAGAAGGAGAAGAAGAAGAAAAAGACGGAGAAGAAGAAGAAGAAGAAGAAGAAGAAGAAGACGAAGAAGAAGAAGAAGAAGGAGAAGGAGAAGGAGAAGAAGAAGAAGAAGAAGAAGAAGAAGAAGAAGAAGAAGAAGA
>JAPQRN010000002.1:23005904-23023972 GCA_037367275.1 Coranthus polyacanthus | reverse complement strand
AGAAGGAGAAGAAGGAGAAGAAGAAGAAGGAGAAGAAGAAGAAGAAGGAGAAGAAGAAGAAGAAGAAGAAGAAGAAGGAGAAGAAGGAGAAGAAGAAGAAGAAGGAGAAGAAGGAGAAGAAGAAGAAGAAGAAGGAGAAGAACAAGAAGAAGGAGAAGGAGAAGGAGAAGAACAAGAAGAAGAAGAAGAAGAAGAGACAGGACAGACTGACATCGAGACGAACTCAGACAGGCAGAAACAGACCTGAGCTGACAACAGAAAACAGTGCGTCTGAGAGACCGTGAGTGAAAACAGCCCATCAGTCCTGACACGAGCGTGTTCTGCAGCGATGCGTGCAGCCTGTGGCAGGACGTGGAGCTAACACAGCTAACATATGTCCAAAACATGAAGGGTATGAGGCCTGAAGGATGATTCATGCCACGTTCAATATGTAACTGAACCCACCCAGTACATCATCATTATCAGACACCTTCAATCTACGGCTGTGAAACAAGACCAGATTTATATATAGCTGTATTTCTGTTTGCAATTTAAAACTCTCTTCTCTCCCTTAGCGCTGGCTGACATATCAGAGACACAGGTACACCGCTGTTTATGCATTTTTCATATACACCCGTACCATAACATAAGGCTGTAACGCTTCAACAGGCAATCAACTGCGCGTACCCTTCTTACTACCAGTTACAACTTCATAACACAACAATGAATTACCTACAATTTCCTCTCTTTGCAACATTATGACCGTCGAACAATCCACCTTCCAAGGACATGGCCCCATTACAGACAGCCAAGATTTTGTTCCGAAATGGAGGCAATGTTAAAGTTGTTGGTATATCTATTTATTTGAAAAGTTCTGATTTTACTATGTTGCAGTTTGTAAAATGAATGGTGTCTACACTTCCCGTGTCAAGCTACATTATCAGCTCCCTGGTCACATGACATGCATTTCAGGCGTGTTACAATGTTCTGAGGTTATTTCTGAAACTTGCTAAAACACTAGTATGTTCATTTTGAAACATTTTAAAATTTAGTGTGGATGTAGCCTCAAATAGACCAAATGCTGGTGCAGATAAATTCTGTCTGGAACATCGAAGTGACTGTGCTATTTTTCTCAATGAGGTCATTGCTTCTGATCTCAGATTAACCAATCATTATCATTATTACAGTTTACACTGCTCCTTTCACTCCCAGCTGCTACTGAAATACAGCTACACTGAACTCAAACTGTCAACAACAATTTGCTTGTAATTGGTGTCAAAACCACAGAAAATCTGTGTTTTAAGGAGCAAAAACTATCATTTCTAACTCCTAGTTATGAACTAAAGTGCGCTGTGCCTCTTTCCTGTCACCGGTCTAGATGTTTCTTAACTTTCGTCATCACCTCATTTAACAGCAACAGCAACACACAAGAAAAAAATAAACAGCCTGCCGCCCTCGACACATGTTCTTAAGTAAGGCTTGCTTCATTTCATAATATTTATTTATCTTATTCCGTTATTTCATCTCTCGCGCCTGCAGGGGAATGCGAGACGGCTGATAAAACAGCTCTTCCTCTGCGACTCATCGCTTTTCACCAGAGAGGAAGATTTACGACACGATCCCACAGCTAATTACGGAACAACTCTTTAAAGCACCGCTCCATTCCCATCTCATCCCATGAAAAGATCCTGATACACTTGTAATTAGAATGCGCTGGGGAAAGCCCAACCGCAGCACTGAAGACACGTCTGTTATGTGCTGTTGAAAAGATGTGACTTTTGAACTGTTGCTGGAAAGGTACTGACAGTTAACGCAGAAGGAATCAAAACAAAGAAGGCACACCTAGAGGTAAAGTCTTCAAACGCTAAAAGACGGGTCCCTGTGTTAGCTGTGAGCTCTTCTTCAAGGTGCTGCTTCTCCACTCTGACTGGCATTGTGCTCTTCATGGTCAAAACCATCACAAAAGGTAACCTAAGCCCAAATACCACTCCTCAAGAAACTGTAAAAATAAAACATGGGGGTCCGAGCGAAACGTTGTCAGTCTTCAGGTAAGAGCTTTTTGAAGTGGAGTCTCTCGCCCACTGCTGACAAAAAGCCAGTACATAAATCATCTGCGCCGCACTACCACACGGACACACACAAACACACACACCAAGACAGCGCGTCAGATAATGTTGAAGTAGGCAGTGAGGTATTTCAATTTCAGTGAATGTGGATGAGGTTATCTGGTGTTAACAGAGACAAATACGGGTGGTGTCAGGCCCTGAGATACAGTGCATGTGTGTCTTCTGTGCTAACTCACTATGTGAAAACATTTGCAGGCGGGGAAGGCTGCATGCCAAACATACATGCGACGAGCTGAGCGGTTTATTTTCTTTCGGGGGGGGGGGGGGAGAACAATACATACGCTGTGCGGCTGAATTTTACGATGACCGTACAGCTGCAGACTCTGCAAAAGAGAGAAGGCGCATGCAAAACAGACTAGATTCATTTATAATTCATAGTGTGTTACAGAACAGGAAGATGAGTTTGTAGGCTATCAATCGATTTTTAAGTCATTTGCGTCAAGTTTATATGTCGTAACGTGACCAGTGATACTAGACAAGCGCTCCTGTTCCTAATGGATGTTCTTCCTCGGCTTTGTTTTCTCGCAAAGCATCACTATATTGCAAATCTTGAGTGCCCATTCTAATGATCTTTTTGATGTTATGCGGGCCTCAGATTGATGCGAGACTGCTCAGAGATCCTAACGTTCGTCCCATCAGAGTTAAGCTCCTCCATGTTGTGTTTGTGCGATAAGACCTCAAAGAGTCGCTCTTATCGCTTGCCGTATTCAGCTCTGCCTGTTTACATCCACCTGCATGCAGCAAAAGACGGCCCTAAAGAGATGAAAGCAGCAGGCATGTTTTACCCTGTATGACCACATTCACCTCTGTGCAGTTCTGTCTAGGAACACTGCTTAAAATACTGCAGGCAAATGCCGCTGCATGGGCCGAACCGATGCAAACGGCCGTCCCACAACCATCAAACAAATTTAAAACGCAAATAAGTGTGCAAATCCTAGCAGTTTACTAAAATCCTTCTATTATCTATTGAAACAGAAAATAATATTGAGATAGCAGCAACAGTAATTTCTATAAAATCATAATTTATAGGATACTTTCAGCTGAACTGGCGTCTCATTAGCTAGTAACGTTAGCTACACCATCAAACATGTTAGCAAAATCAGAAAGTTTAATAACCTTAAATATAAAAAAATAACATACTAATAAGTCAGTTAAGCATATAAAGTATAACTTATCCGCATCTAGGGTTAGCCACTTACATTATTAATCTCTTTTTTTTTTGAGAGAGCAGATAGATAGCTAGGCGGCTAGTTAGCAAGCAGCTAGTGGCTAACTGTAGTAAGCTAGTTCATTTGGACGGTAACTTTTTAAACTTATGTTAAAGCCTAAATCTCCAGCTTAACCACACCCAATTCAAACCAAATAACAGAAGCTTTACAAAAACTTAAATGACAACATTTTGAATTTGGACTGAAGCTAATTCCTAATGCTTCTTATTGTACACGTTTTACATACACACGACCCTTAATTACACAGTTAAATGGCTAAAGTGTATTTAGGTTTCCAGAGGCTTTAAAGTGACGTAAAAAACTATTTATTTTATATTTTCTTTGTTATTCATGTATGTTATGGCTCACACTTTCAGTTTTAGTCCATGGACTGGTACTGATTTTGATGGGTCCCGTCATTTTGAAGCAAATGCATTAAAAAGTCTGAAAATTAGTTCAGAATCAGGATGATCTATAATTGTCGTTATCAAAACAGTCAGGGGAAGCACATTTTGTTAGTGACACAAAAACGCTCAATTATCATTTCATACAAATTTTAGTTTTTCCTGCTCTCTCAAACGTTATTTTAGTTTCTTTAGATAATTTGAGTCCACTTTTCATGCTTTTCAAATTTGCTTTTTGCAATTTGCACCATGAATGGACCATACAGTGCAGGCAAAAACCTAGTATAATAGAATAGTTTGACACACAGTGGGATATGTGCTTATTTACCTTGTTTCTAACAGTTAGATGAGAAGATCAACATCGCTCTCATTTTGAATTGTCACGATGATACATATTAACAAAGAACTTCCACATTAGCAACAACATCATCTCCAATTTGGAGTTGTTTTTATGGCTGTGTGATGAATGAATGTCCCATTTTCATTTAAAAAACATCCATACCTGCTGGTCAAATCTTTGCACGTCTTCAGTAACCTCCTTTCTGTCCTTTTTCTTACGGAAGATTTCTTCCAGCTGATGAAAAGATAATATTGTGCTGAATATAAGACATTGGGCCAAAACCATTTCGGTAAATCTGACCATTAAAGATGAAGCTCTTACCACCAAGAACTCCCTTTTGTCCACCATTTCATTTCCATCTGCATCAAACATGTTGAAGGCAATCTTGAATCCTGCATGGGGTTCTGAAATCAAGGTTGGAAAATCAACTTTTAATCTGTACTAAATTCCCAAAATAACTGCGTTGCCGATGAGTAATACGGTAGTTATACTGACTCGTTAAAATGCAGAGGAGGAAGAGGTACTCTGTGTAGCTGATGACACCTGGAACAGGGAGAAAAATTGGCCAGGATGAGAAACAAAACCCAAAATGTTCCTCTTTGCACACAGGATGGCATCAAATAGCATTAACCAGTTAGCTCAAGGTGTTTACAAATGTTCAAAGACATGTGCCTGAGATGAATAAGCCATCACACGAAACAGTGCACGCCTTCAGACAAGAGTAATCTTCTCGTGCTCACTGATAACATCTTAAAAGGTGCCTTTTACCTCATGCTTGGTGTTCCCGTCACACAAACACCAGCTTTACGACTGAGCTGACCTATCTGGACACAAACCCAAACAAATTTAAGGCCTACGGCTTCTGATCGTGTTTGGGTAACAAGGTGTAATACATTCTCGAGTGATCTGTCACTGATTGAGAATGGCCGATTCAGGTTTTTGTGTCGCATCCTTCAGCTCCCTTTGTTGTGGGACACAGAGGAGGGAAGAGTAAGTGTCAGGAGCCATCTCAGCCGACTCGGGAGGCTTCTCCCCTCTGCCTCTGAAAGCATTCTCAAGCTTTTGTTTGCTTGTGAAGATAGAGAATCGAGCGCAGATAGTTCTGGGTGACTGCTCTGGGTGTTATGGGAAAAGAACTCAGCTAGAGGCTTTGCTGCAGGGAGATTTCCTTAAAGAGAAACAATTCCAGCAAATGAATGTTTAAAGACAATTTATTCTGTTTTCCCTTCTGCTAATATTTTCAAGTGAAACACGTACAGGCTGAAGGGTGAAACACTATGTGCGATGCGTGCCGTTCGGGAAAGTTCATCTAAAATTCCACCCGACAAAGTGCTCCATGTTTTCATCCGAGATCTCTCCGTTTGGCAGCTACGGCCTTCTAATGACAACAGATCTTTAGCTTCAAAGCCTTTAAAGCTTAAATGGGTTGAGAAGAGGAAAAAAAAACTTTTAAGATTCCAGCCATGTCTCACCAATACCACACACCTTCACTTGTGGAGGGAGCCCCCCCCCTTCTTCCAGCTCAGCCTCTGAGCTCAAGTAGATGTTGTTAGACAATACAAAGAATTCCACAGAAACACTTCATACAGAGTGGCAGTCCCGGAGATGTAATCCAATGCCATTCTTAGGCTTCATAATGTCCGCGGTGATCAGGGGGGTGGCCAGTGGGACATGTCTCGACATAACTGGGTTCAAACAGCTCCCTCATTCTCTAAAGCAACGCTTTGTTCACAGATCAATCCGGTCCCTTTTTTCACTGACAAAGCCACAACGTTTAACAGCAGGATTAAAAGCCCCAAATCCCGGCATTGGCACTTAGCTAAAGCAACAGAGGAGAGAGCAGAACAGTGAGATCTGATGCTCCACTGGCTTCCCTGACCCACCGAGGGAGAGCGTGCAGGCCCAGGTGGGAAAAATGAAAAAGATCGACCCCCTGACAACTGTGTTTTAGTTAACTTTATTCTGAATAAGACCGCTAGGGAGCACGGTCTGCACTAATTTTAGCACGCATATATGAAGTTTAATTAAGAATGGTGATGTTAAAGGTTCATTTTGTAAGATTCAAGCTGCTTGTGTGCTTACATGGAGTTTGGAGTCTGTTTTGTACTGGGAGCTGGTCGTTTTGTTGACGTTAGCTAACTCCATTTCTAAGCTAAAAGTAGCAAATGTTGCACAGTCTTGTGGCTGTAGAGGAACAAGCATAAGAAAAACGAATCTGAGTCCTCAGTGTCACCATGTTGGCAACTGAGACAGTCATTAGCTTCATACTCTTCTAATACTCTTTTACTTGAGTAACAATGCCACAGACCGAAGGTACAAGTAAACGTTCTGTATTCAGAACCTTACTTAACCAAACATACAAAAACGTTAGCATCAAAATACAAATATAACTGGACTATCATTACTGCCTTAATGTGTTCATCTTTAAAGGTTCAATGTGTAAGATTCACACTTTCTTGTGTGCTCCCGTGAAGTTTGCGTTGGAGTTGTTGTGCTTTGTTGATGTTAGCAAATGCCATTTTTATGCTAACGGAAGCTAGTGTTGCACACTTTTGCCTTTTACCCATAAGGGTTTTCACAGAAAAAATCAACCCGAATGCTTAACATAGAAATCAGTGTACAGGCAGCCAGGGCAGTCGTTATCTTAGAAACGGTGTTAGCTAATGTCAACAAATGACTGACTCCAGCGCAAAACAGACTCCAACACACCTTTTACTCAATACGTCTCATATTAATTGTTTTAAAGTCATTTTTAAGGATCCTGATAATGTGAACATAATCTTCATAAAAAAGAAGTTGCAATGCATTATGGATGTTTTGTTTATTTTAAAGAGATCTGGGCTGAATTATTCTGTATATTTCCAATAGACCAGGCCCTCCTGCAAAGATTACCTGAGAATTATGTTGCCAGACTGATGGTGAGATAAGATAGCTTTTATAGCACACACTTTTACTCTGGCTTGACATGCAGAGCTGAGCACACTCTGAACAAATATGGCAGCTTAAGAACAAAAATAAAGGGAATTATAGTGACATTTAAGGGATTCGTGTGCAAAGCTGTAATACGTCAAGACCGGACCAACCGGGTTAGTTTACCTCGTTCACGGAGATTTCTAAACAAATTAGATGATCCTTTACAAACAGGTGGGGTATCAGCCAGCATCTTGTCTAATTCCTGCAAGAATAGAAGAAAATCCCAAATCACTCATTCATTTTTTAAATCCTCAGCACAAAGTCTCACAAAAGTGACAAGGTAGGGGTCTTTGTTTATTAATATGCTATGTAATTCAGCATTTATTTACTCACCTCTTAAAGTCACATCTGATGGAAGATATTAATATTAAATGCTTCACTGACAGACCCACTCACCTTTTTGGTGACGGACCTCCATCCCCTCCTGTCTAAACAAAATAAAGGTAACAATTACTGACTATTAATGTTGGTGATTTACAGGTTAATATGAACTGATGTAGAGCTGGGAAACAAAAGTGAAAACAGGTGTAAACATGCACAGTAACACACGCCGTGTAACTTCACGAACGCATACCGATGGCCAATAAAGCAGGAGATAACACCGAGACCTCATAAAAACACCTGGCTGGGAAGTTACATATCGCAGGTCTGTCGTGATAACGGTGTCAATAACCCTCCGCTGACACATTTTAAAGCCTGTGACTAAAGCTGGGATTAAGATCGCCATGTGATCGCTTGTTGTCCACCAAAAAGAAACGTCGGAGTGAGCGAAGTGAAGATAAACGAGCAGATTTGGTCTCGAGGCAGGAAAGTCTCAGACGCTTTCTGTTTATTTTTCATAACATTTACAGCTAACGTGAATATTTTTGTAATAACATGACACTACTCCACAGATATGGCATAAACACATCCACTTACAGCTGTTATATAACCATAAAACACCATGATTGCTCTTTCACAACACATTTGCTATTATTAATCACCAGAGAGCAATGACAGCAATGTGTGACTACATTGTTGTTTGGTTATGTGCCAGCACAGTCTAGTTCTGGACGTAACAAGAGGTCACACACCTGAAATGAAAACCAATCACAATAATCAGAATGTCTTATCGTTACATTTATGACGTCCATATGCGTGTTGTTTGGTCTCTGCCTGGAAGAGTTTGTTGCCACATAAATGAGCCATAAAAGTGAGGTTGCTGGTAAAGATGTCTATCTTTATGCAGGTGTTATGACTAAAGCACTTCGAGTCACAACTTATTGTCTCATGACACTTTGCTTTGTGTTGTTTCCTGGAACATATTAGAAGGTGAAAGAGCAGGGATTTATCTGATGTATTTAAACATAATTAAGTAAATGGAAGCCACAGAGAGGGTGTGACGCAGCTGCAGTGCAGGACACAGTGTTGTCGTCCTGGAGGAAAGGCTGCTTCCTCATGCTCTTAGAAAATGAAGTAAAATTTAAGCATCCAGGTATTGAAAGTAAATCCTGTCATTCCTGACAAAAAGCAGTGTGCTCCCTGTTCTAGGCTGATACAGGTCACAAAGAACTCAAAGCCACCAAATGTAAAGATTCAGTACGTAAGATTTGAGCCTGCTCGTGTGTTACGTAATGTTACATAAGTTTGCTTTGGACTCTGTGTTGTCGTTTGTTGACATTAGCAAACTCCATATCTGAGCTAACATAGCTAGTGTTGTACAGTGTTGCTGCTGTAGAGGAGCAGAAGAGAGGCACTGAAGAAGTCGGGAGAGAACGTGAGGATTTTCGTGGAAATTCCACTGATTCCACTACATAGAAATCAGTGTAAAGGCTGTTTGATCGTGGGTGTAAGTAACCGAGACGGTCGTTAGCTAAGACATGGAGTTAGCTAATGTCAACAAATGACCGGCTCCCAGCACAAAACAGACTCTCAACACAAACTTAACATAAGTGTACAAGTCCACATGAATCTTACATAATGAACCTTTAATACTGGGACAAGAGGGTAACAGTTCCTGTGACATTCAGTGAACTCCCTAAAAGTGTGACAAAAGGAGAGAAGACATTCTTATATCATTGGTCCAAGTTTCAGGAAAGCTCAGAGATCTTTGGTTCCTGATTTAAGTAGTGGCTCTTTTATACCCTGATCTATTTGGTCAAAGGGATTGTATCTTGTATCTTCTGATGATTTTGTGGTTTTACTGTTTAGGCTATACAGTATATACGCCCCTAAACTCTGGAACAGCTGGCCTGAGGATCTGAGAGACGAAATCTTAAGACACATCTTTAGTGTTTTTTTTTTTATCATCTTATCCTGTTGTGTGTGTTTTCATTTTTTGTATCTGTTTTTATGTTGTCCTTAACTGTTTTTATGTTGCATGTATTTTATGCATGAATCGCGCTATATAAATACAACTTTTTATTATTATTATAATTATAAAAAGCAAGAGCAAGAATTTTTCTTTTTAACAAAGTTGTACGAGTTCTATAGTGCAACAGTCTAAAGCAGTGATGACAGAGAGAAATTTAGCTAAAAAGTTAGTTGACTCTGAAAATGTCTATTCTGTTTCTGTCACTGCACAAATTGGTCAATTGACTGTTTTAGCACTAAACCTCGGTAACGATTCTTACTCTCTGAGGACACGTGGTGTTGTATGAATGTACTGAACTCACTTTTTGGTTCGTTCAGAGTGACGGACTCGATGAAGTTGAGTGGAGTCATGTAGAGCTGGCCCTCGTACTCCACCGAGCTGAACAGGCGGAATCTGTTTTCATAGGACGACATGTACACGTCTCCATCATCCAAACCGTATGTCCTGGCCTGTAAACACACACGCCAACATGAAATATTGCAAGTCATATCAACAGTGATAATACAGCCTGAAAGATGCTTCTTATGAAATCCACGGAAGGCTTCCTTGTCACGAAAAGCCCCGCTCACGCGGGACGACAAAGAGGCCCATGCTTTAATTCAGTAATGGGGCGCGTGTTATGTCAGGCCTATTTTTCATCCCTGTACTGCAGATAATGACAAATGTTCAAACCCAGCCAGATCAGAAGGCCGGACTGGTGAAGACAGAGCAGATCTCTCCTTCAGGTGGCATGCTGCCAGGTCCACTGGGCACAGAGCAAACACCCAGGGAATGTGTGCCCCCCTCTGCTTAACCATTAAACCCCCTCGAACCACCCCCACCTCTCATCAAATGTCAGCCCCTCGGCCAGGCACCGGTGTCCAGTTTCCTGTGTCCCTGGATTCCTGCAGCCTGTGGACACCGATCAGCATTACCTCTATCCTACACACGTATGAGAAAAGTCCATTTTACATAGTTGTTCAAATCTGTTCAACAATGTCAACACATGTCTGAGCTGAACTGACTGAAGACTGAAGAGGGTTGGTGTGTAACAGGACTACATACGCAGTACATGGACGAAAAAAACCTCAGCACATGATATAAGGCAAACATTTACAAAAGTACTATAAGACACTGTGTTATTAGTGTTCAAAATAACTGTTAATCACTTTCTATACACCTTAGCACTTAAATGGAAACTAAAATAAGACATTTGCTGGTACCGGCAAACAGCAAACCTTCAGTCATTTCACAAACTAGAGTCAGTAAATGTTTGCATTTTTGCCATAACTGACTTCAAAACGATGAACTGATTATAACTATTTTTCTGTCATTCAACGACTGAGTGTGCATTTTATTCTGTAAATTTAACATCTTTGGTTATGAGATATCAGTTGTGCTAAAATCTTAGGTTTTACAGACACAGTGTCTGCTTAAAGTTGACCAAAAAAATGTACTAAATCCAGACACAACACTTGGATTACAAATAACCGTATATTAACTAAATGCTGAACACTGAAGGCTTAGGAGTTACTTGGTAAGTGTGTCCAACCACTGAACCGTTACAATACGCTAACGTGATATAATAAATGCGTATTATCTTAAATATTAGAGCAGACAGAGGCTTGAGCCACGGCAGCTATTAGGTCACGTGATGTGAGACGCCTTTGACCGTGTTGTTATTTCAGCACCAAAGGTCGCGGATAGCTCCTTATGGTGAAGACACATCATCGTTATGGTAAATCCACGCGCACGTGCATTATGTAATTACGTGTCTCTCTCTGTCTCTGCATCACAGACACACGTTAAACGTAGTCATTTTTCAGGACCGTTGGTGGTTTTGACAGTCCGTATGTGAGCACCCTGTTGTCACCAAAGCCCCGCAGCTGACACAACCCCACTGTACCTTATCGGTGGCAGAAACTGATGGCAACGCCAGATGCAAGAGCCGAGCCTCGACATGGCTCCCCAGTCCCGAGCGCCTACTGACGAGCGAGCAGCAGCCGTAATAAGCCGCACCGGCCGCCGCCGCCGCGCACGCCCCAGCCGCGATAACTTTAACCGCTTTGGTCGCCTTTGAGGTGGTTTGTTTCCGCGCCGTAAACGTCCCGGTTTTAGAGCTGTTAGTGAATGAGAGGATAAACCTGCGCAGGGCAGCCATGGCTGTTTACGCCGAGGTGTCGCAACCGATATAACAGCCCGCTGCTCCGAGCTCGCGAGAAATGCCGTGGGTATTTCAAGTCGCCGTGGGATTAAAGGGCGTCAAATTCGCAAGAGAGGAGGAAATGTTGGAAACTGTGCCGTTTGCAGAGAAACGGCCACACATTAGTTCAGATGTGTTTCATGTGGATGTTAAGAGTCACGTGTCTCATGTTTTAAAATGTCTTTTAAATGTAGAGCGATGCAAGTGATCGGTGTAGGTTAACAGCCTCAACTCTCCCCCTCTCTCTCTCTCTGTCCCTCTTATTTTATGCTTTAGGAGAAGGGGGAAAAAAATCCCTGCCAGGGCACGTCTGAACTGTGACAGCCCCGCCCATTACTAGTCCTGTGGTTTTGCACCTGCCTCACCACCCCTGCCACTTTGAGCGCAAAACCTCCAGGAGCTCCTTTACCTGCACTGCAGCGTTTATTCAGCCAGTATCACTAAATCCTCCTCTGCTGCGTCCTCTCCACGGATCCCCTGATCCTCTCAAGCATCACCATCCTCTGTGAACAGGTATGCAACATGAGGGCTATCTGAGCAGCTACTGCAGCGCACCTCCAACTGATGCAGACGCAGCCGTAAAAAAGGAAAAAAATCGGCGCTGCCAGCAGCTGAGATCTACCCCCGGTGAGTGTTCCATGTCAGGGGAGAGAAATCCGCGCGTCCGCGTGTCCTTGCACAACGGGGACTTGTGCTAAGTAACGGAGAAGGTGGACGTAAACATGCAATAAGTGACGGTGGCAACCAGGTAGCCTACTACGCAAGAGCGCTCCCTCCGGACCTCCTCACTGAACTTTACCCGCTGAGGTTTGAGGCGATGGCTGCTGCTGCTGCTGCTGCTCTGGGGGAAGTTGGAGGCGTCTTGCACGGCATCGATGGTGTCGCACACGTCGGGTCCCATTTCTTTCTGACCCCTCTTGGGGACAGCCCGACGCTGCTGGGGGAGCACCTCATACCTGGGGACAGGCTGTCCCGCAGCACCACGGCGGATTTAACGCACCTAAAGGGCATTCTCAGGAGGAGGCAGTTATACTGCAGGACTGGGTTTCATCTGGAAATACTTCCGGATGGCACCGTGCAAGGAACCAGAAAGGACCACAGTCGTTTTGGTAAATACTGAAACAAGTGTTTTTGATGCAGTCATATCAAAACAAATAGTCAATAGACTAGTCAGCTGCAGGAGCACAACAAGGGTGAACGAGAAAGATGAGAATGTTGTGTTGAAAGTAAGTTTTATAAAAGGAGTATTTTTCTTTAACAGTGACAGAGATGGATGAGGATTTGTAACTTTCTTTGTTGATAACCTTTCATCTTTGTCAAAGTCTGAACAGAACAACTGTGTTATTCTTCTCCAGGTATTTTGGAATTCATAAGCCTTGCTGTTGGGTTGATAAGCATTCGAGGGGTGGACAGTGGACTCTATCTGGGGATGAATGACAAGGGGGAGCTATATGGATCTGTAAGTACCATATAGCTGCCTGCCGTCTGGTGATGAGCAGGCAGCTTCTTTCACTCTTCATATTTAGAGAATTTGATTGTTATAAACACAGATCTGTTTTTCTGGGAGGGGGTGGTGGTGGTTCTTTCCATCATGATGCCAGGATTTCTCTCATGCTGTGCTCTATGTTTTCAGGAGAAGCTCACAGCCGAATGTGTCTTCAGGGAGCAGTTTGAGGAGAACTGGTACAACACATACTCTTCCAACTTGTACAAACACGGAGACAAAGGGACGCGTTATTTTGTGGCGTTAAATAAAGACGGGACACCAAGGGACGGGACTAAATCCAGGCGGCACCAGAAATTTACACACTTCTTGCCCAGGCCTGTGGACCCTGATCGTGTGCCAGAGCTGTACAGGGATATCCTGGGACACAGCTGAAACCTGGTGGGCCTCGTCTTCCAGATCAGGAATAGCCGTTAAAAGCCCTTGCAGGCAGGGAGCGGAGAAGAGGAGAGGGATGCAGGGACGTGGACCGGTGCAGGCTGGTGGACAGCGGCCCAACCGGCGGGGATAAAGGCACCGGGGGCCTCTTGTAGGAATGCGCAGGCCATCTCTCAGCGGCCAGGAAGACAGTGTAGAATGTCTGACTGTGTCAGCCTGCACGCTCAGCATGAGGGGGTCGTTTGTTTCAGAGGCAGGCCGACCCTGAAAGTACCTGCTTGGAATAGGAGATGAAAGGGAAGCAGAGCAGAGGGAGGAAGAGGCTGAGTGGCCAGGGAGCATCTCCCCTGGTCGGATGTAGACGTCAGCTGGAGTCTGTGGGAATTTTTATTTGTGTCAGAGAGCCGTAGTTTGTTCAGAAGGACTTTGAAGGAATTCTGCTATTTTTTATTTTTTTTTTACCTGTGTCTAGGCAAAGCAAGGAGCAAAGTGTAACAAATTATTTATTCATTTTACATACATATATTTATGTTATATATTTATTTATTTGAGAATATATTTTTACAGTTAGATACATGCAATATAGAGAAAAAAACAGTAGAAACTGTATCAGCTATGTAAAGACTGAGAAACTGTACCTTTATGTCTTTTATCCTGAGGAAAAAGTAGTGATATACTATAATATAATATGGCCAAAAAGTACAAACAAACCGGTGACATTTGGAAAAGGCCGCAATACATTTTTCACAATATGGCAACTGTGAATCAATTAAAAAAGAAAGTCTCTGTTTTTGTTGTTTTTTGACATATTAACTATAACCAAACCACTGTTACATGTGTTATAATCAGAATCTGAAGTCGACAAACTGAAAACAAATTCACATTATTCTTGTCAAACAATAAATTGCTCAAAATGTGATCCAAATGATTTTTCTTCTCTGTCAGCCAAAGGTAAAACGAGGTGTTTTGTTTTAAAGGGCGCACGCTGGTAGCTTTTAGTGCAGCGATACTTTGAACGAGTACATTTCGGTTGCCTTTGTGTTTCTGAGTTTAAACATATAAACCTGCTTACGAGATCAATGTTGTCTTTCTTTATGGACGCCGTTATGCCGAGAGACAAGTCGTAGACCTGATGCACGCATAAAACTTCAAAGCCTCCCTCTTGAAACCTCTGAATGTAGAGGCCTCGCAGCAAACAACGCGATCAGGGCCAAATAAAATCTGACCTTTAGCTCGGGCCCAGCAACTTCGCGGCTGTATAAAACTGGAGGTCAGAGCGATAAGGATTAAGTAACCTCTGCTGACAGTTTCAGGATCGTAGTCATGTCTTATTAAACAAGGTGGTCATCCCTGTCTGAGTATTTCCTGTCATGCAGGAGCAGAGGAACTAACCTAAAAGGGTTTACGAAGAGAAATTACAGCTGTATTACTGATGTATTTTTTAAAAGCCACTATCTTCTATCTGTGCACAGTTGCCTCCATGGTTGGGAGCAGATCTGTGTTGAAGCATGAAAGCTCGTGAGCCTGTGATCTCAGCATGTGTGAAGGCGTGCCAGTGGGTGTCTTGATACGGGGAGTCGACCCTGCTGCCAACTCTCTCTCTCTCTTTCTTTCTCTCTCTCGACTCCAACGTGATTGTGTGGGACTTTCCCACCTGCACACCTTGAACATCAACACACTTCTGTCATCGATTAATGACAGCATCCAGCGTGCATTATAACCTGCGTGCACGCGGACATCCCCTGTCCGCTGTGTAAACACATGCACGTCTCGAAAAAAAAGAAAAAGGGAGGAAAAAAAAAAAAGAAAAGGATCCTAGTGGTGCTTGTTTTTTTGGAAAGAGAACCGCCACTCCTCACCTTTCTTTAGCTTCAAACGTACCAAAATGGACAGGGTGTATTCAGGAGTGTGTGTGTGTGTGTGTGTTATCCATGACTTTGACCTGCAGCTCTTCTTTTTTTTTTTTTTTTTTTGGTTTTTGCACTGCCTCCAACGAGACTAAAGTTTCATTGCAAGGCTCTTCGCCATTACCTTCCTGGCCATGAAAAGCAGACTTTGTGCAAATCTAAAAGTGTAACCCCCTCCGCCCCCCTTTTGACATTTTGAAGGCCGTCTCTCTCTAAAACACACTGGAAATCCTGACTTGTGATACCTGATGCCCAGAAGTGCTCTTTGGCACTTGTTTTAAGCGATGTTTTTGGAGTCTGCCCGGCCCCCTGAGACAGATGCTTTTGTTCCACCTCCTCCGCCTCCTCCAGGTGGTCTGTACGGCTCCTCACTGAAAAAACACTTAAACCCCCACCCTCCCCCTCTCTCATCCACACCCACTCTTGGAGGGTATCTCACACGCTTAATGGACGCTACCTGACTTTCATCACCTCCTCAGCGGCGGCCTTAAAGGGCTCTCGAGGAAACCCAATCAAGTGTGTGTGTGTGTCTGTGCATGGCATGGGTCCACGGGCAGGTGTGGAAGTCAGTGATCTTCCGTGTCTATCTTCGCAGTCCGGTCAGACAGCGCAGGTGTTCCCTCAGCACTCAAGCTCTCGCACTCTGATCTCAGCCCTGCTGTTTGTCAGCCGGGGATATGACTTGGCAAAGGAGGAGGGTGGAAATATAGCTGGCTTTTGTTGTCTGCCCCCAATTATCAGAGAGCATAATTTCTATATTTAGAAGACTGCGTTTGGGAAGACAGGGGAGGTGCCTGGGAGCTCACCTGTTACTCTAAAGCCGAGGCCACTTCTAAGAGTGTGTTTGCCCAGGGACGGCGTCTGCAGCTTTGTGTCATTTGAATCCTGCAACTATTGATTTCAGGCTCTTTGTTGTTTGTTTATTCCTTAGTAAATTGCCGTGGGCACAAATTATGAGCTGCATGTGTGTTTATAGGGATTACAGCAGAAGTGTAAGTATAGCGTTATCCACTTGATATTTTTGGGCTTTTATCCGAGTCCAGAGAGAGGCGTTCTGGAACAAAAAAATAAAAATAAAATGTGCAGCCACTGGTGGTCCATCCCAAGTGTCATCCCGAGTGTCGTCCACCATTTATATTTTGGGGCCTGCAAAAATATACATTCTCACTTGTTGCGTTGTACTCCCACAATCATTTTTAGTGTCATAGCTAAGAGGATTTTGCGGTCTGCTTTCTGCAAGCGGCAATTAGACAAGCATACCTGATTTACTGACACTCCACATCCCAAGCTGTCAGCTCCAGTGGAAAATATGCTCCTCTGTTTGCGTCTCCATGGAGACATTAGTAGAAAACAACGTTTTAGGTGTTGCGGAGAACAAAAAAGGAGAAAAAGACGGAGAAGAAGAAGAAGAAGAAGAAGTCGGGGCACTGTCATTTCTGCAGAGTTTTATTCTCTCGGGTCTAACAAGGCGCACACAGTGAAGAATGCCGTGGCGGTGCGTTTGCCGTCTCTGCCGGAGACTGACAGTGTTTTGTTTAACTAAAAGGGATCTGAACACACAGTACCCGAGGGAGGCTGAGCTGCATCCACTATACGGCACAGTGATACGGGTCGACATGAGGGAAACGGGATATGACTGTTATATAATATGGCTTGATATAATATACAGTGTTTTTACATGTAGATAGTAGTGTTTTATCATTTTCATGAAGGGCAGTGCAGTACATTTACTCAAGCACTGTAGTTTTCAGGTTTTTGCTTCACTTTTCAGTTTTATTCTCCAGTATTCTCTCCGTTTATCTCATGCATCAACTTGACAAGAATAGGGCAAAGCACCTCTTTTTTTAAAATTAAATTAGCCTCCAGAAGCCTCCTGAAGACACTGTAATCGGCTTCACAATGTTAAAATGCTTCTTACTGTAAACGTCAATATATCAGACATGCCTTTTGAAGACATTTTGTACTTCATTTGGTACTTCAGTACATTCTGTTAATGCTTCTTTTTAATCTGTTTGCATTTGTACCATTAGCCTATTTTTTTTCTTTTTACTTTTGCTTATATAAAAATCTCTCCTCCTTCACCACGGTCCAAGTTAAATCCGGTGGGGAGAAAAAAAAAACAAATAAAGACTATTATTTTACACTTCAAAACAATCCATTTTGCCAAAGTGGACCTAAAACAACATAAGGAAGTCGACTCTTATAAATGATACACTAATACTCACTTCTTTTTGATGAGCGTCTTGCTGCTCACATCTGCTGGTCGTGTCACCCCTTCGTCCACATTACAGAGTCACAAATTAGGTCTTGACATTTAGGTGCCATAATTGGCCCCTGAAAAGCATGAGGCATCAATTAGGCTCTCAGCACCATGACAGGTTATCCCTACAGGACATAATCACCCTGCCGGACCGCTCGGCCTGTCTGCCCAGCCAGGGCACACGCACAAACGCACACAACGCACACACAACGCACACACAACGCACACACGAACCACAGCTTTTACACAGTTTGGTGGTGAATGTTTTGTAGCTATCGAGCCAACGACACGCCGTTCAGTTTCAGCCAGACGTTATAAATGACGCGTGAGTAGTTTCTCTCTCTCAATAAAATTATTTCAAAATGATAACTGTGTGGCGATAATATGTGTGCTGAGGAAGTGCTGGAGGAGTGGCAGCAGGTCTCCGGCACTAATAACAGCATAGATCCCTTTG
>JAPQRN010000002.1:22994448-23005804 GCA_037367275.1 Coranthus polyacanthus | reverse complement strand
TGCAGGGAGTTAGTTATGTGTTATATTTGATATAAAAGCTGCACCGAGCAGTATTTTATGTAAACACTGTTGTAGCATCTTTTGTACTGGTTCACGTCCACAACTTTAAAGGATGATTTTACAGTCACTTATGAGAAACACTTAAAGACGAACTTGAAAAACATCAAACGTCTCGTCACAAACGAGACGTCGCAAAAACCAACCAGGAAACATGAGTTGATAGTGAATTACAGATCATATATTATTCTACATTTAAAACAACTACATGAGAGAAGGGCATCACAGGGTCTGGGTATCACTGTTTTTTTATCAGCAGATTGCACTGCGTGTGGTCAGGCTTTCACTTAAGGATGATTGTCTTCACAGATCATACCCGCAGTGTTTGTGTATTTTCTGACCATTAGAGTGATAACTCCAAATTCCAGCCCAATCCCGCCTGTTGTACTGCTCCCAGTCTGGTTAAAGAGTACGATACAGGAAGAAGACTGTACTCTCACTGTCTACTGGTGAAAGTGGAAATGTGCTTTGTTGCCCCTAAGTCAGGCGGAAAATTGCAAACCCATTTGTCATTGTGTGCCAAGATGCAGAGGTCACTCAGTGGATTCCTTCATGACAAGCTTACGGAATCGAATGTTTTTCCACGGCCTCGCCCTTTCACACCTGCACCTTCAGGTAAAATAACAAAACAGGGGGAGAAGGAGAGAAAGGAGGGCTTAGAGCGAGCGACTTAAAGACAGGGGAGAGAAAAACGATACGCAAGAAGAATTCACCGTGAAACCTTGCACGTCTATTGGCCATTACAGCTCATTTGAACCCAATATACATTTAGCTCACAGTGGCAGATGAAATGCCAGGCTTTGGCCAACGTCCAAACCTGGAGAATACCACTAATTATTGCTGCATGCGACCACAGAACATTCTTACGGGCTCAAAAGGATGTTGTTTGTTATCCTCTCAGTCAAAACAGCAACTGCTTGATTTGAGGTAATAGCAGAAACACTTAACAAAACTTTTCCACTGCTTGATTGACTGCTTAATCCTGCAGAGAGGCTCGGAGCTGCAGCCTCGATTCTCATACCTCCGACGCATGGGAAACATCAAAGACAAATAGCTAACTCATTCAGGATTTAAATCAGACCCTTGTTTTAATAGTTTTCACACGTCTCAATGTGTACAGCAAACAAACGATGAAGTAGTGTCTGAAGAAGATCAGATCTGAAATCGCTAAATGAAGCTGCGAGCAAACCTTACTGTCTGTTTAACCTAGCGGCAGTACTACAACAAACAAAATACAAAGAATATTTTATATGATATTAAATGTACTCAGTAGCTATATGTTCAGCATTCTCATAACAGACATGAGAAAAGCTATTTTACGCCGTGAAAGTCAACAATGCAAAAGCGACTCAAACAAACTAGCAAGACTAGCGTAGCCTGCCAAAGAAAATATTCCTACAAAACAGAAATTTAACAAAACAGAAAGCATGTCTAATGGTGAAGTACTGTGTTTTACATGCATTGTACCAACTAATAAATGTTTAAATGTGATGTTGTCAAACATCAGATAAGATATGGTTATATAGCAATTAGCAAATATTAGCTAACATTAGCAACTTAAAGCTAGTAGCAGCTAAAAGAGTTTATTCAATTTAGCAAAGGTGCATTTTATTCCATATGAATTAAACTCATGCATATTACTAAAAGTGTGTTACCTCCTCTTTACGTCATACATAACACTCGTGTTTTTACGTGAAGTTTGTGTCACTCTGTTTTGTGCTTGTTGTCGTTTGCTGACATTTGCTAACTCCATTTGTAAGCTAACGGTAGCACAAGGCTTTGAAGGATTCAGGATTGACCATAAGGATTTTCATGACTGACCCTAGTCCTCTACATAGAAATCATTGTACGGGCTATTATCGTCGATGTAGTTTAGAAATGGAGTTAGCTAACATCAACAAACGACCGAGTCCCATCACAAAACAGACGCAAACTTAACATAAGCACACGAGCACACGCGAATGTTACATATCGAACCTATACAGGCTTACTTAGTCTTATTTTAGCACTTATATCAGTCTTGTCAAGTAATCCAGACGTTAAACAGACAAAAATCATTTTGACTTCTGCTCCAGAAGAATGTGTCTAGTCGCCGTGAACAGGATTATCACCTTTGACAAGATTTCTGCACAGATACAGTTTAGCGGGGCTTTGCCATACAGCACATTAATCTGCAGCTCTTACATGGTTATGTTGTATAAATCACAGGGCTAAACACGAACAAGCCCCGGCGAGTTGCGGAGCACAAGTGATCCAAGAGTGCCGCTTGAATCCCGGTTGTTTTGAAGAACAGAAAGGAGTCTGAGCCAACGCAGAAAACCACTTCAGAGAAATCGATGTGAATCAATAGACCCGTAATCTGTTACACTCCAAATGCTACATTCACGCCCTAATTACATCACTTATACATAGTGCAGGTATATAATATGAAAGGTGAAAGATGAAAGTGGATTTAAACTGTTTACACAACTATAATGATGCCGATTTGTGTGTAGGTACATGATGATTACCAAACAGGCTTGTTTCACAAAAATGTTCACCTCGACTAGAAGAAACAGGTAAACTATTTTGTGTTTGGGAGCTCGCTGCTGCTGCTGCTGCTGCTCTCGCTGTGATTTCTCAGAGTGTTAGCAGTGCAAAATGTTGTGGGGAACTTCAAACAGGCATTGCAGCAGAGCTCAGATCCTCCTCCACAGTAATAACTTTGAGTGCTTCTGGAAGAAGGAAATCCCCTGGCCAGGAAAGACACATCACTCCACTACAGAGGCAACAAGCCGGGTGGTTTAACGCAGCCAACCCACAGACTCCACCTTGAAATAACAACTCACTGGAAGGTACAAACCACTGTTATACTTAACAATAGTCCACTCTTACTCTGACACAAACTTCCACATGGATCTGATAAACATTATTCAGGTAATTAGAACAATTAGGAACCAAGAACGTGACAAATATTGTATGTTCAACAGTGTTATCCGCGGTATACAAACCAGTTCAAACAAAATCTGCAGAGGACGTCCAACGGGCCCGTATCAATCCGTCCAGCGTGATGGTTATGGCTGCCGATTCCTCCGGGCTTATCACAGACTCGGGTTAATCAGTTCAGCCTGGAGCAGCTCTTTATTTTGTCAAGCCTGTATCAAAGGCAACAAGAAAAGAGAAGCTACATCGGGTGATAAGCTGTGAGTTAAATAAGAACGGAAGCAAGAACTTCACCCCTCAAGACTTTTGTTGGTTATCAACTTTCTGTCGAGGGTGAAGCATTAAGTACATTACTATGCAATGCTGCTGTGATCATTGTAGACTTAACGGATACTTACTAGGAACTGTTGTCACTGTCTTTGAGCAGACGCAAAGGGCACGGTTTGGAACAAAGATGATCATAAAACGGAATCATAACTGAGATTTAAAGACTTTGTTCGGTCGTACTTGGATTATAAAATAAAATGCTATTTAAAATAAAAAGTTTCAATAGAAATGAATAACTTCAGGTACAGAGTCTGCAAAATGTATGGCTAATATCGAAACTCTCTAAGTCAGCGGTTCCAAACTTTTTCAACTCGAGCCCCCAAAAAAATCAAATTTATGTCTCCTCAGGACCCAGATTTACAACAAAATACATCACGAACTTCACCAACTAACAGACACGTGAGACAAACAATTCAAACGCTAACGTACACAAAAAAATGTGTATGACTGACTTCTATTATGTTTTAACACTGAAAGCATCTTCTTTATATCGTTTTCATCTTGTCACGTACGTCTTTTATGTCATTTTCATCTTGTCAGGTATCGTTACGTCTTTTATGTCATTTTCGTATTGTTACGTCTTTTGTGACTGAGGCGTTGGTGAGGTCGACATTTCTAAATCCTTCCAATCCTTTTTACGCTGTTAAAACGCTGAAAGTCTCTTCGTACATGGTGACTCGTTGTGTCTTTTACATCATTTTCATCTCTTTGCATCTTTTACGTATTTTTTTTGTCTTGTTTACGTCGTATTGTTACGACTTACTCTTCTTTTACGACTGATGCCTTTCTTCTGCATTGCTTTTAGTGAGGTCAACATTTATAAACTCTTCCAACCCATTTAGGGTCCCGGCCCTAAGTTTGAGAAAAAGGCAGCTCTAAGCGACGTCATGGTCCCGTACCTCTAAGAGAAATACTATATATATATTATACTGTATATAATACCTCCATTATGGCTGAAGTGATCCTTTAAATAGGTCTAGCAGGCTTCGCAGTTCACTGACTGGTATAACAAGAACACATAGATTAGTAGTTGTTGGACAGGGGGGTTTGGATGACGCCTCGGCCGCCTCCTCCTCCTCCTCCTCCTCCTCCTCCTCTTCCTCCTGCTCGTCAGGCATGCATACCTCTCCACGTCCCAGTAACTAATCATTATACAGATCTAGCCAAGAAAAGAGTAGCTGAAAACACAGGAAATATCATATTCAAGCTTGCTAGAGTTTCACCTGTGTTTCCCAAGTTCATTTCCCAGGCCTTGACCAAGAAGATGCCAACGTCGTCTGCTTCAGTAGACAAGAAATTAGACTTCAAAGCCCAGAGACTCTGGAAAATAGTTTGGAGAGTTGCTCCTGATGTTCCAGTTCGAATGGAGGACCATTTATTTCCCCCCACGATGAAAAAGGTTTACTGTGCTTGCTCTAATAGCCTGATCCAGCTCACATTATTCTGTCTGGTTGGCTTTGGTCCTCCACTAAGCCAGGTGTGTTTTTACTTGATTCAGACTTATCAGACAGGTGATCAGAAACCTGTTGCCAACCAGGCAGGTCAGCCTCATGTTATGAAACTAAAAAAAAAAAAGTTTTCTCTTTTTGTGAACAGAAGGGGAGAGCGTCCTCGTGTTTCTAAAGTACGATTCAGAAGTAATATTTGAATGAATTATCACACATTTAGCAAAAACGACGAAGAGCTTGCAACAAAAACGATTAAAATAAGCACTTTTTTGCCACAGTGTGATGTTCCTCAGAGTGTGATGTCATCCTGAAACATCATGAATTTAAATGTGTAGCGGGACTCGCATGGTTGTAAATTTCACTGAAGTTCAGAGAAACGAGGCAGGACAAGCTGCAGCCCCTTACCTCAGAGAGTCGACTCCCTCCTGCTCAGGAGGATCAAAGTGTTTCTCTGTGCACATTAGGAAAATACAGAGGACTCATTTCAAGCGCTCAAAGTGCCACATAGATGCTTAGCCACACATTCCCCCTGTCAGAGGCAAACAAAGATCGTTCTCTGGGAGGAGAAAGGCATGCCGTTTCCCCAACACGCCTCACCTGTGGTGACCGACCACAATAGTAGTTACAATCCCGAGCCCTGAAGGAAGATCGGTGAGGGTTTATGTTGTCATTGGTGGATGTTTTACAATCGGGCGTAATACATCTCGCAGTTCGTGTTTATTTTCACAGGGACCACCTCATTCCTTTAGTCTGACCCAGAAAGATGCAGTGTGTAATCATAACAGCATTGATGTTTAAATGTCTGCTGAGCAGCAGACGTTACACATTCATTTAGCCTGTGCTGTGTCAACAAGCAGGCTGTCATCCTGTTCACTGCAAGCGCTATCTTAATTTAAAGGAAAAGAAACCTGTTCATGCAAATGTGCGAAATAGTGTGACGCTTATCTTTGTCATCGATTGAAATCAGTTTCTCCAGTGACATTTTTTTAAGAGCAGTGTGAAATAGATGCTCTTTATAGTGACAGTGAAGGTGCAGCCAAAGGGGAGTGTTTCTGCCAAGCAATAAGAGGCCCATATTGTGTTCCTTTATCTGTCATGGCTGCCACACCTGAACAGAAAAATGTAAAAGGTTCACTTCACCCAAATACATTTACCTCTGGTGTTATCTTGCCACGCAGATAGCTCTGGTTTTATTTGCTCAGATCAGTAGTGGAACCACTCAGATCGCTGTTAAAGTAGCTGTTAAAATAGTAAATTACAGTAAAAGTCCTGCATGTAAAACATTACAACCAAACGTAAAGTAAAAGTGTTCATTATGCAGAATGACCTCTTTCTGAGTGTTAATGTTTGACATGGTCTTTGGTCAATACGAGCAGAGTTTAAACAACTATTATAAAATATTGCATATTGATGATTAGTTCAGTTTTAATGCTTTCAAAGTTGTTATGACGTGCTCTGTGTGCAAAATCCTCATCCATAAACCAACAAGCAATTTCAGGTGTATGTAGGGGAGCAAAAATACAGCGTTTCCCCTGAAAAGGATGTACTTAAAAGCTTCATTTAGTGGGATGTAGTTGCAGAAATGGGATGTAATATGCGTGATTCTGTTTTCTTTAGTGTGTAATCATTTGAAAGTAAGAAAGTGAGAATTAATATCCCTTTAAATAAGAAGCCCAGAAATCAATCAAATCAATCTTTTTAACACCACCGCAGGGGAGGGTGAGTTGAGGGGTATTCAGTTAGTCGCAGTCTGTGACGTCACCACTAGATGTCACTAGATATCACACAATGAACCTTTAAAATAGAGACTGAAACAAGGCAAAGTAGATGTGAAAATGTTAGCGACTTGCTGATTATTTACGCACTCAGTAGAGCAAGCAGCAACTTCCAAAAAGACGCTCAAAGATGACGCCAACACAGAAGTGCCATAAACTGCAGTTGCTTGCATGTCCACTTGAGGCTGACTCCAAAACTGAGTCAACCCCCCATAGACCTCCATGTTAAAATGGCCAACTTTTACAGCAGAAATAAACAGGCTATTGTGTCAACATTTAGTCAGCGTTAGCTTGGTGGGTTTCACCCTCCACCAGCTCCAGCCTCTTGTCCAAATATAGCCACTTATGTTTCCAAAAAAACCAAGATGGCGTCGGTGTAAACGCCAAACTCGAAGCTTCGAAACAGCGGGTGGGTGACGTCACGCCCACTTTTTATATACAGTCGATTATGCAGAGCAAGTTTTGTTTGGAGTTGTGTTGCGAGGAATGAAAGGCCAGTATGACTTTTTTGACATGAAGTGAGAAGTACAGATGTAACTTCAATAACTTTAAGACTCATTTGCCCAAAACAAAAGATTAACTTACTGAAAGGGACGCCTGAGTAGATATCACAGCGAAATAGCAGCACAAATGTTACAAAAAATACCATGAAATGGGCCCCTCGGAGTGACAGGGAGACCGTCTCTGTTTTTTCTGTCAGATGAAGTGAGATTAGCCAACTGTTTTAAGGGTGAAGATAGAGAGCGTAAATCTGCTGGCTGCGGCTCAGGACCTCACTGCAACCCACAAATCACAGGCAGCCTGGCCCCAGAATTCAGGGCCTCCTGGAATCGGCCGTAATCTGACAGAGCATCTGATCGATAATAAAACATTACTGAGAGCCTTGAGCTTTGAGCTGTCCAGAGACCATGCAGTAGAGAATGTGCACACAAACATGGTTATGATGGAAACGCCAACAGAGGAGCCGACGAGGCAGACGACTATTAGAGCGGAGATGCCTGCCAAGACTCTGAGACCTCGGTCTTGCTCATTTAAAGCCATCATCCCTCTGTTTTTGCTGCGGAAAAGCAGTCTATTCTCTGCATCGTGAATAGGCTCCACATTGATGTTGCAGGGCAGAAAAGGAGAGAAGAAAAAAGCTGATGACAGGGTACTTTCATGTTACTTATCGTGACACTCTATCAGGCCGATCAAGATGGGCCAGACAAAGTACCACCAGGTCCCGTAGCTTTGAGCAGAGCTTCATCTGTTTCATCATATCTCAGTGCCTTTAGTCGTCGGGGGAGATGAGAGGTTGGTGGTCCACGCATTTAGACCACAGCGAAAAAAGAAAAGAGGGGGAGCCCGAACGCGACAGATAAGTCTCGTCTCATTCACCACGAGGGATCTGTGTTTTATGAACAACTTACAAATAAGGAGCCGGATAAAAAGAGAGGGAAGAAAACCTCTGATAAACTGCACACACAGCGTCTCACGCAACACTTCTCAGGAGGAGACAGAGTGCTCATCTCTCTGCATGTTAGGATGGGTGTATCTGTCAAGAGGAAGCGTGCACAGACAGACGGTCGTGCGTTTCTGCAGGAGAAAAAAAAAAAAAAAGGAACACCGACATTTCAGAACCACGCACCGCCAAAAATAAACACCGTGAGAGGCGAGCAGTGCCCGAGACGTTGACTTATCGGTGTCAGTGTATCTGTGATGTGACGTGAGAAGAAGCTTTTTATCTCAGAAAGTGCTGATTCCCTCTCAGCACACCGTGTCACCTCTCCCAGCCTGCACAGCCCTTCAGGATGTGCTGCGACGACGACGCTCCCAGACACGCTGTAGGGGAGTTTAAGAATAAATCGGTTCAAGCCGCATGTTCCGTCGAGCCGTAGATTTACATGACATTACATGCGTTCGTATTTATGTTGTGCTGCTTTCATTTATTTCACGCTGTGGGAAAACAGAAAAAGCCTTTTCTGCTGAGATTTTTATTTGAAGAGGATTAGTTACAGTTGGCAAGAAAATACACCTCAGAAATTAAGGGAGAATAAAATGTTCCGCTGTGGAACTTTTTTAATTCAATCATTTCTGCCATTTTGTTTACCGGTTTTATAACTGGATGATGTGGAGAAAAAGGCCAAGGAAAAATTGTGTCTGCTTTTATGTTAAGGTCATTCAGGTCTTCTGGTCGTCCACTGTCCTCGAGGGAGACCGTTGCGGGTTCAGGTCTGTGGAACAAACTGCCCCACCACATCAGATCTGCCCCACACCAAGACACCTCAAGCACTTTCTTCTACTCTCTCTTATTAGGGTTGTTTTGCTTGTTTTTATTTAGTGTAATTATTTTCATTCCTGGTTGATTTCATCTTCATCTTCGCTTGCTTTACTTTTATTGTCTGCTCATGTTGTTTTCTTTTGCCCACCTTTTGCAGAACACAGTTTTTAAACGTGCTACAGAAACACATTTTGACTTTCTCGTATTCACAGCTTGCATCGCTACAGCAAGTGTTAGCATCCATTCAGAGTGACGCCTGGTTCTGGTCCATCTGAGGCAGCAGTGCTGTGTTTAATTCGTGCAATAAACACTCACTTTCATCAACCTAACGCAATAAACGCCAACTGCATTTAAGGCCACGTGGTGAAATACATTGTAAACTCTCCCAACGCCGTCTAGACACATCACAGATGGCCAGAGAGACGTGGGTGTGCAGCGGTTCTCAAATGAATCACTTTCTGCTGGGAAATTATTGTGTGACATAAAGAAAAGAGCATCTGTCACTGATCAGTGTGACACCTCTAAACCCCACACGGAGCTGATGATAGCAGCACACTGACGGCTGCAGGTATTTGGCAGTGGAGGTATGTAATTTCCTCTTTTACCGTAGCTCTTGTTCGGTGCTTGTTCCTGCATGGAGGCACTTGTGCTTCAGCGGGAAACCCCAGCTCACCAACACAGAGCGCCTTTTGCTCATCTGCAGCGGCACTGCCAGGTGTCAACTTTTGACAATCCAATAAAAAAGCATTTTTTCCAATGCGGGTAATGCACAAAACAGCATTTGTGCAGGCGTGATGGGATTTGTTGTTTGTTCGCTCCGTCCTAAAATAACATTAGTTTCTGGTTTTAAATGTGTCCTGAGGTGGCACCGGGTTATCTATCGCTTCTGCCGCACTCCTCTGTCGGTCTTATAAATAGTACCCATTTATTTATCACATTAGAAGCTTTGGGGGAAAAAAAACTGCAATGTGACTAATTTTAGACCTTTGTTAAGTTTGCTTGTCATTGTTCAGAGACTTGGCTTCAGAAGCTGCCGTCCACAGCGGAGGTGGAATTCTTACACGCTGGAGATAAGGACAGACTGCCCTATTTGTCAGTGCGTGGGCCCCCTTAAGGGCGCGAAGAATCTGATGTCCACACAGTCTTTCTCCTGCACTCTGACATTTTCTCAGCAGTATGAGGTTACATACGAGCAAAAAGACATCTACATCATCAAGGCTTCGTTTCTCATGTTGCGAACAAAACGGCCTCTCACTCCTGTTTCTGGTGACACGAGGACAGATGTCAAAAGTTCCCAAGCCAAACAGAGTATTCTTTAAATGAGAATGGACAGGAGCTAGTATTTTTAGATGACCTATGAATCTCGCGCTATTTTTATCAGTGACTTCTGTTTGGTAAGCTGACCTGTGACCCGCTAAGTTCTTACTGAATTTTAGAAAGGGGCAAAGAGCACAAAGTGTACTGAAGTACATCCCGGGGATTACAAGCGTTCCAGGGTGAGAGTTTGTAACCTGCAGTAGCTGCAGGCTAGCGGGGGTCACAGCCCACCCATGGGGGAGGGAAGCTTTCTGCGGAGGATGCATGTTCCCAGAGAGCTCCACAGCCCCGAACGGAAACCACAGGAAGACACCGGCAGACATGCAGGTTTGTTGCAAAACCCCCAAATTAAAGAACCGATTGTATTTTTTCTGGCAGTGAGAAGAACCGCCGGTGGAAACCCAATTTCAAGTTAGTTCATGCTCACAATTAATCGCACTTTAAATCTAAGGATATCTCTGAGCAGTGCAGGAAAGATTACAATTTGGACAGCCCGAGCAAAGCGCACGACAATACGCTCTTGCATACTTGATTGCAGCGGGGTCCCTCAGGAAGAAAAGGTTATAGGATCTCTGAAAAGGCAGCCATTGTTCATCATCTCCAGCAAAATGACTTTGTAAAATTGAGAGGAAGAAAGGCAAACCACTGGACCAATGTGATAGCAGCCCCTGAAAGTGGAGAGCACTGATGCATGAGTGAAAAGCGCCTTATGTCAAATATAATTGCCCTGCCCTGAAAAACAAGCTACCAATGTCTGATTTGATTCCCTCCTGTTTGGCTCAAGTTACTTCCTCTCTGCTTAAAAAGCATGTTTTCTGTGACAGTGAAGCTCCTGGAGAGATCTGGGGATGCTTCCATATCTTTGTCCACCGAAGAGCCGAATTTAATCTACCCCTTTTAAGTTTTTTTTACTCTTTGCTTGACGTCAACAAAGCCCCTAAACAATGACTTTGTGATCTTCGGTTCTCTATTCATAATTACGTTTCAGTAGTGTCTACGTGTGTATAATCACCTGAAAACAAGAATCGTTGTGTTTTCGTTACTTTAGGATGAGCCGTTTATATCGGCACCGTCACGTTTCTGCAGCAGATCCAGCAGTGGTTAGGTTTACCATCCACATGGATTGCAAATTTCAACCAAATTTTTCAGAAAATTGGCAAAAGCCACTATTACGTGAATATTAGGAGCTGGTTCGTGGAGATCAGTTGGGGATCAGTTCCTTCGATGTTCGACTTCAATGGGGTAAATTA
>JAPQRN010000002.1:22940447-22959568 GCA_037367275.1 Coranthus polyacanthus | reverse complement strand
CATCTGAGTGATGGCGGACTCATCTGTGGGGACGCTACCAAGCTGCTCGGTGTCTGGCGTGGCCGCTCCTGGCAGCCTCAGAACCAGCGCAAACAAACGCTGGTCCCAGCGGAAGGGCTCTTTGGTCAGTTCACTGCCTGCCAGAGGAGAGTTCAAAGGCAGGTGCAGCTACATTGTAGACAGGGATAAAAAAAAAAGATAAGATTAAGAGAAAACAGAGAGGGAGACAAGGCAAATATCTGAAGTACATAATGTCACGACAAAACTGGAAAAAAATCACATACTTTTTAATTTTTTTTATGTAACAACCACAGTATTTAAAGTAACGCTGATATTACTACAGTTCATAGTAGCACCACTGCATTTGTTTGTGTGCTCACCTCATCTGGCACCCCAGAGCTGTGTGTGAGCTTGTTCCCATCGGTGATAGTGATGATCACAGATGGCTCAAGGAAGAAGGGGTTGCGGCCCTGGGGGGGGGGTGATAACATTCAGCAATTAAATCAAATTCAAGCAAACACTGACCTCCAATAATACTCACTTTCAGTTTCTTTACACTACAGACCAAAAACACTGCTCTGCTCTATGTCTCTGCGGCTTTGTGTCAGAACGCCTCTCTAAGCTTCCTGAGTGTCCTTGTGCTACTCATCGAGGACATTAGCGTCTACTGCTGTACTGCAGGGGTCAGCCCTGTCTAATTCAAACCCACAGAGAGGAACGAAGTGAATTTACACAGTCATCAAGACAGAACTCATCAATACTTCAGAGTAGTAATCCATCTCTGCCTCCGAGCAGAGATTAAGAGAAAAGATGTGTGTTGGGAGAAGATGACAGAGCTAACTGAGATGAGATGGGGTAGATTCAGCTGCAATTAAAAGTTAATATTCTCCTCTTTGTCTCCAGGTATCCTAGTTCATTTAAAGTATTCCATGATGATGTATCGACTCGCCTGAAGTTCTTTTATTCTCTTTAAGACACAGCTGCAATAAATACCAATGTTGGTGTCAAATACCTGTCCGTAGTTGTCGATGCCTGAGACGAGGCGGTTGAGGTTAAGCAGGTCAAAGGCTGTGCGAAGAGCGTGACCCAGCGTAGTGAGCCCGGATGCCTGCAGGTTCTTCAGCTCGCACATGAAGGTGGCATGGTTCTCCTTCCACCCGGCCTGAAATACATTCATGCACAGTGAGCTGAACGTAAACAAGTCATCTAAGACGGCAAAAAGTGGCGGCCGGAGGTCACGGTGCATGCCGAACAGCCACGAACTAAAGAGGATTTTGTTCAACTGACAACCACAAACTGATTCATGTCAAGCATTCATGTCCGTCACCTTCAGCGGGGAGTTTACGTTTGATTTAGTCCATTACATAATCGTCACCATAAAATGAGATCAGGTTACGGGAGTCTCTGGGACTAGAAGATAATACTGTGGAAATTCAGTCCAACATTTGAGCTACATTGTGCTGTTTAAGAAAAGAGTCTAATTTCATACATGTCAAGCATCCAAAAATACACTTCCCACTTGCTGCCTGCCTGTTCTCTGTGACGGAGATACACTCCTCTACCACCGGAGAGAGGATGTAGGTGTGTAACTCCTCTTGGACTTTTCTCTAGCGAGGTCAAGTATCTTAGTGTTGCAGCTTCATGCTTAATCTAAGGATGACCTGCAAGCTTACCACTAACTTCGGCGGAAGAGGGAGGGGGCGGGCTAAAGGCACACGGAGAAAAAGCTCCAGTATCCACATGTTTGCTCGGAATCAGGCCAGTGGGTATATTTCTGGATTACTCTGGGATATTATTCCAAAACCATAATTACTGTTATAGGTGGAATTTCTAGCATATGGGTGAAAAGATTTTTAAAAAACCTATATATTCTCATAAGATAAATATCTCAGTGTGCTGAGGGTGGAAACCCATTCACAGGGGTAGTAGCAGAACTGTAACACATGCAGACACTAGTGTAGGCCAGTCGAGGTGTAAGGCTTAGCTTGCACTCAATAATTCAGACTACAGAATATTTCTATTTTCTTCCAGCCTAACCTCCTCTCTCTCCCTCTACATCAACAATTTATCGCCGCTGTAACTGTGCAATCAGAGTAGCCCCATTCACTATAACCTTGTCCTTTCATCATAATCCTCAGTGCACAAAGCAGGCAGAAACAACAAAGGAGAAGGCAATGAAGACGGACTTGACACACACACAGCAGCACCTGGATGATTTCATGTGACAAAAGAGAACTGGATCTCGGGAGATTTAAATAAAAAGGTTAGAGACACGGTTATTTTAAGTAGGCTGCATTTAGCGATCATTGGGATTTATGATGAATCCTGCAAGGTCGACGAAGTGAGAGAGTGAAAATGGGCAGCATCACATGACCGACAGCCCCCACTTGTAAAAACTGTCATGACCCCAGTTTTACATACGGTCTTATGATAACTCTGCAAAAAAATAGCTTCTTCCGTTTGGCTAGAAAAAGTATTTTTGCCCTGCCTGACAAAAAAAAAAAAAAAAAGCACTGGCAGCTATTTTTTCTGCAGAACAACACTGTTGATTATTGAAAAAGCAACAGCGAAAAAAAAAAAAAGTACTGCTGTTGAAATTAATCTTTTTTTCTAGTGATATATAAAGTGACTGTAGACTAGTGTAGACTAGTCTTTAAAATACATTACATACTCTGTGTTGTCAGACTCTCACATGGTGGATACCTACTATACACCAGAATCTCCTTAAAACTGAATTCCTTTTAAAAGTAACTCTACTAATTAAAAACAGCACACCCTTTTCTTTCACTGCGATAAAGTATTTCATCTCAGTTAATTTACCTAATGTATGTAAAGCTTAACCGGCTCCCTTTTCTGCCATCTCTTTATGTTGCATGTTTTCTGTACTTCTTTTTATTAAAAGGAAAAAAAAAAGAAGCTAAAACCATTAAACAGAACAGTGGAAATCACAACTAAATACATGAGTCATGGAGAGTTACATATTTTAACTGGATGTAAACAAAAAAAAAGATGTTCAATGCGGATGCTTGTGCAGATAAATTGTTGTGTAAAATGCTATAAATGTTTATATTATCTGTCATAATGTCGCCGGGGCTCTATTAGCCGCAGCTGATGTACATGCACTATACTGGATTTTGAAACTGGGTTGTAAAGAGTATTGTTAGAACAAAGAATATGTAACTAATGAGCCATCACGAGTACTTAAACTACACTTTATGTCAAAATGATTCACCCCTATGTAGCCTCGCACCACCAACTGCAACTCATGAGGTCATTTCTGACTCCCCCTGCGCTGGCATGTGGCATGCAACAAAAATATAGGAAAGAACAGGAGAAGAAATTGTTTTTGTGTTGTTAAGCATTGATGACATGGGATGGAATCGGCCTCCTGCGTCCTGTGCACAGAGTCGACCGTTGCTTGGAGAGAGACAAGCCAAGAGATTTCTAATACAGATGAGCTCCTGAAGCAGACCTGGGACTTCAGGGCTTCATGTGGGTACTTAGAGCTGGGTTTTATTGGGCATGGGAAGCACAGAGAATGAGACGTGTGCCAGGTCATAAAACAAGTCAATAGATTAGTGGTGAGTATAGTGATTCACAGGTTGTATGCCCTTTTTTTTTTTTTTTTTTGCCTGTTTATGTACGTTTACCTATATATGTATAAGCGTGAGTGTTTATACGCTGGCCCATAATGCACATAGTATCGGTATGACTAATAATTATCAAATAAATAATGGCAATTTTCTTCAAGCGAACTTATGTAAATATAAAAAAAATCTCACGATGAAGAGGACTTATCAACTTTCAGCCAATACTGGCCAATGGTAATGCATGGATGATGCAGGGGGCGGGGTAGAGGATGATTGGCGGGCTCCTTGTCCAATCTACACATTATTTTGCCAAAAAAAAAGAGACGTCATAAGCGATAATAAATCTCTCCGCCTCCATCTCAACGCCCGAGACTTTTCTCAACACAAAAGCAAAATGTCCGCTGGATGTTCGGAGGCAGTGCTGCTCCGGGTCTGCGGGTATGAAGCAGAAAACTATGCCGTTTTTCGCCACCGGGAAGCCGACCAACACTGGCTACAAACTAGAAGGATAATAAAGTCTCACTCATTGAAAAATACGTACGACTTGTCAAAAGTAAAAATGGTATCAGTTGCTAATTACCTTCACTCCGTATGGTGGATCATCGAATGTAACTAGCATGTACCTGTCGCCTCTACTAGCCGGGTCTCGGGCACGCAGCTGTCAAAAAAAGAAAACCAAAATAACATATTAAATTCGACCGATTTTGCCCAAGGAACCCTAAGCTTACCAAAGGAACATACTTGCTGAAAAAAGTCGGGGAAAAATCATTCTTTACCTTCATAAAGACCTCAACCGCGCCTTTAGCAACGTCCAGATACGTCGTACCCAAATAAGTGCGCTGATTCATAGAGGCGGACGTGTCTAACAGGAAAAGTAAAATAGGCATTTTAAATGTAAAGCCGCGGTTGTATGCTTTTCTAAAATAACTGTTATCCACATATGACCTATCATGCGGCCAAACAGTTTACACATGTGTGTATATATTTATTATAATAAGCCCCCCCCTCCTGAAGAGGGCCGTTGCCTCTGCCCTCTCTCTATCTGCCTTTCCAGAGCTCTGTCTCGGCTCGCGCTGTTCAACTTCTGCTCCTAACCGAACGGAACGCCCCGCGTCCTCCACTTTGGCGGGATTGGCCGAGCCCGATCACATAGGCCACGCCCCCGTCACATATAAACATATATAAGCCGAGTCGAGACGCTTGTGTATCGTTCATCCCCCTCACCAGCTTCTCCTCGGCCTGCGCATTGTACGGCGTAATCTAACGACATTACATATATATATATATATGTGTGTATCTACGTGCTTTGTTTTTCTGATCCCTGTCCTTAAACGTCTGTCTGGCTCAAAGCAAACACTTGATGTCGAAATTTTCACAGGCATGACTTTTCTGCCGCCCCCCCCCCCTCTTAGACACACAAACATACACGTATACAACACTTGTATCACTTTTACGCTAGAAGTTGCAAAACAACAAAGAGTTGCAGGACCGATGCACGTCTCTGTAAGGGAATGTTTATCGTTATTGTTTTATTTAAAGTGATACTGCAAGAGATTCACAAGAAGAAGAAAAAAGAACGATTAAAAGGTCACGGCGGCAAAGTTAGGAAGCCCATGATAACACATATTTGTGTGTATTAAACAGATATACCAGACTGTGATGAAGGAGCAACGTTTAAGGGAGGGAGGGGGCATCGGTCGTGAACATAGACTGCATGTCCCTGATGTCCTCTGTAAGAGATTTGAGCTGAGGTTTCATAAATTCACATCTGACATTCCCAAGTACACTAAAACCACCCCCGTGGGTGGATTTACATGCTTGTTTTTACACGGTGTCCACAAAGGAAGTTCTAAACATCTTGTACTCCTTCTTGTTTGGCATGTCTTTACGTGCGTTTTGTTGACGTCTTGCACGTACTCTCTCTCTCCCCCCCCCCCTCTCTCTCTCTCTTTCCCTTGGCCATCCCATCATGCACCGCGAGGTCTGCAGTATATTGACAAAGAAAAAAGGGGTAGAGAGAAAACAAAAACAGGGTGGGATCAGGAGCAAAAAACCCCAGTGAGAGCTTTAACGCAAGATCTATCCAGACGATGACAATAAGGTAAAATCTCACGATCACAAATCCTTGATGTAAAACAACTCTGTGATTGGTTTTATGCAATGACACTGCTGGTAACACAGCTAACGTTAAGTGGCTATCAGCTACCACCTAGGTTTTTACTAGCCGGCTAACGCTAGCCAGCGGTAACACTATTATTCTGCGTTAGCGTGTCTCTATAACAGTGTGACTACAGTGTAAGACAAGCAAAAGTTATCACACTGTTCGGTTCAGCTAGAGATTAACAGCTGGCGAGGGTGTTCATTAACTTAATAACACTGTTATCGAATTCACAACCCGAACATTTACCTCTGGACCTCTTTTCTCGAGTCTGTTCATGTTTTCGGTGACTATTACACTGCAATTTAAAGTTAGCTAACATACGTAACTAATGCGTACACGTTGGCAGTATGCAAATACAACACTCATAACTCATCAAGAATGTGTCCCCGGCAGGGGGAAGTGACTTCACCAGAACTCCGTCACTGTGAATACATCGAATTCATCGTGTTTTTTCTGTACATTTGAAAACAAAGCCTGTTGCCACACCACGAGTCTCTACTGTAACTATGTAAACACACAGAGACACGTGACCGTCCACATGGAGCACTGCACTTGAGGGATTTTTAACTTTATTCACGTTTGCATTTTTCAGTTTTTCAGACATGCTCTCCTCGGCTTCATTTTGTAACTCTTAATTGAACAGATGTTTTGATCAAAATGCCTAATATTTAAACTCGCAGTGTGTATTTCCTGCCGCTAGGCGTCTCTCAATCTAAACATTAGCAGTCCACCACTTCCGTTAGTGCATTTCACAATAAAAGCTCTAAACATATACACTGAGACTGAACTTAGAGCATCTCACAATGAGGTAACTCAATTAAGTAACTCACAGTTGTATTTATCATGTTTAGTGACATATATTCACATTATATAATGTCATTCTGGTGAAAAAGCCGCAAGTAACATTAAATGTTAACGTTAGCTTAACAAAGAGAATATACCAGTAACACCATTGAAGGGCAACCAAATGAAATGTACAGTTACAGTTACTAAGTTATGTACTTTTCCTGATTTTAACATTGTTGGAAACATTTGATATAACATAAATACTTGAGTAAAGAGAATAGATAACATGAGTCTAGCCGTTTTTAGATATTTTAATCCAGAAATGCCACATACTGTGGGTTTAAAATCAACGTTTATCAGAATGGTGCATCATTTGTCTGTCTCTTCACAGTACCATGTCATGGCCCTAAGAAGCTGAGAGCAGGAAGAGTCATTTCCACCGAATCACCTTGTTAGATTGTGGAGAGAGAGGTGGGGGGCCCAGGCAGACGGGGAAGGGTGAAGAGCTCAGCTGGAGCCAATGCAGCAGCAGCACCGACAGCCTGAGCTGGTGGAAGGCAGCCTTCCTGTGTTCGTGTTCCCCACTGAGCTCATCTTCTACGCAGATGAGCAGACGTCTCACAAGCAGGTGCTCACCCTCTACAACCCCTATGAGTTCGCCCTCAAGTTTAAAGGTCAGTGGGCAAAGGAAAGGACAATCTGTCTATATCTGTATCTTTGAGATTATCCATAAAATCAGTGTGTTTTTTCTTCTTTGTCAGTGCTGTGCACAGCGCCTAACAAGTACACTGTGGTGGATGCCACTGGAGCTGTCAAGCCACAGTGTTGTGTAGACATGTAAGTTTGTTTTGTCCCACCCCTATTCAACACTGTTGAGCAAATGTACCACTTTAGTTGGACTGTTTTGGATTATATGTTTAGTCAGCTGACCTTCCCACAGGCTCCAGTAACAGGTCTAACTAATTGTTTATGTCTTGCAGAGTAATCAGACACAGAGATGTCCGTGCCTGCCATTATGGCGTTTACGACAAGTTCCGACTGCAGGTGTCGGAGCAGAGTCAGCGGAAAGCTCTGGGTCGCAAAGAGGTGACGGCCACGCTCCGTCCGTCTGCCTCACAGGAGCCCCCCAGCCCCCGGTCGCAGGATGAGGAACGCAGAATCAAAGAGCAGTTTGCAGAAAGCGAGTTCTTTGAGCAGACTGCGTTCCAAACAGGTAGGAGGGACGACTGTTGAGCTATTTGGCCACTAGATGGAGCCAAATGATTTTAAAACTCATATCTGTGACCCTCTTCCATTTACAGAACATCTTCCATTGCATTCCTGTCTACAAGCCTTTCTTTTTATAGATATAAAAGTAGTTAGTAAGTAGTAGTAAGAAATAATAATGGGTAGGTACCAATTTTCTTCTAGTCCACACTTGAATTACATAGATTGGACGGAGTCCTATGTGTCCATTATATATTACATAGCGAGTGTTGGATACAAAGCGACATTTTTTGCCGTATAGAATCAAACATGACTTTTTCTGTCTTCTTTTTCACTGTTTTGTGACTGACAGAAAGCCGCCCTGTTGCCGGAGGGCCCAGTCTGTTGACGGTGCTGCTTGGGCTGGTGTGTATGGCCGCCCTGATGCTCCCCACGCTGGGGGAGCAAGAATCTACTGTGCCTGTCTACCTCCACTTAAGTGTTAACAAGAAACTTGTAGCTGCTTACGTTCTCGGTGAGTTGATACGCTGTGAATCTGGGCTGTGCCGGGTGTCGTTTTTTCATTAACTAACTTTGTTGAACGAGTATGGCAGTGGTTTAAACAGCACCGTTTCCTTCATTGTAGGTCTTCTTACAATGGTCATCTTACGCACATGAAGTGCCATGACCTGAGAGAGACGGGGTGAAAATGACCTGAATGACGAACAGAACAATCACACACCAGAGGCACTACTGGAGGCAGGAAAACACATTTTATAAAACGTCTCGTCAAATCCACATATTTGTGTCGTTTTGCAAAGCGACGCGAAAGTGACGTGCAAACAGTGAACGCCTCTGGTGTGTAGGTGAAAGGAGCTGTCCCTGAGCAGCACTCGTGAAGAAAAAATGAGGCCATTGGAATCGTCATCTGGCCTCATATTCCCTGTGTCTGTATCTCTATTGCCATTACGTAACAGAATATGGTTAACTTGAGTGTGAAGGAATTTCCATGCAAACGTGATACATGTATATAAAGCCATTAAAGGTTTGTCATGGTGTTCACCTGTAACCATCATTATATTGATGTTTTAAAGCATTTCTAGTTTAGAAACGGAGGACTAAATGCAGCTGTTTGCATGTGTGGATACTTATCTGAATGAGTTTGTTTTTTCCAGTCGTATTTCTTTTACATGTCACCAAAGGAAAGGTCTTCTTCTTAAGACAGTGGTTTGTATGCCATAACATATCAATGCTCCATCAAATGTTTAATAAACTCTCAGTACGTCCATCTGGTATGTTTGTGCATCAAAACGTTTCGTTTTTTTCCTACAGTTTTGGTCAGAATTTAGAGCACCGAGACACGATATTAAAGCACCCGATGGCTTTGAAAAGTTACTGAAAAGAATCCAGACTCCCTCAGGGTTCAGGGCTGGATATTATACGACTTCCTACTGCCAGTTCCAGTAAATAGTAACGGTTCCCACAGTCACGAAAAACCTGCACAAGTCAAGGAAATTTAAAATCATTTTTCCAGCGCCGGAAAACTGATGAAATTAAGTAGAATCGCTTGGGAAAAGTCAAGGGAAGCCTGACTTTAGGAATGCATCCTCTTTTTGCATATTTGAATAAAAATATATTTTTGCATAATTTTGGATCTGTATTATTACAAAATTAAGTTATCTTAATAGTTTTCCTGATTTATTTGAAGTGAATATGAAAAAAATCCCAACATATCTAATGTTGTCAAAATGCGTGGGAACCCGGTCGTAAATTCTCAGTTCTTTGGGTGATCGCTAACATTTGGATGAGCATTGCGTGGGTTTTAACATTCAAATTATGTACACATACATAATAAAGAAATAATTTATTTTGTCCTGATGTCCAATCACAAAAGACACAAGCATAGGCATGGTGTTAGCCAACGTGGCAGGTTACAGCCTTTCATTACAGACATACGTTATAGTAGATCATTTGTTTAAACTCATGCCCTGAACATTTCACAAGATGACTGAAAAAGAGACATCTCGGAAAATATATCACTGAGAGCAGGGCACGTGGACTGGCTTTTCTAAATTTGTATAAATGGGGGGGGGGGGGCATTGATCAAATGAAATGCAACCACACTTCTATAAAATGATTTACAATCACGTCCTCGTCTTTGTACATAAACATTACAGGCTGCAGAACCATCAAGGGGTTCAGACATGGTTAGTTACACAGGAGACACTGGGGCCACGACAGTCAGAAGCAAATTTAGGTGCAAAAATCACAGTACAGGCTTAACCTCTACATAATATACGTACGCTCAGATTCCTTTTATTTTTTAAGAGCAAAGCTCTTCCCTGGTTAAGACTTGACACACAGGATCAAACGTCACAGGATTGAGTAGCCTGTGCAAAAAGCTCTTTTATAAATGTAACCACAGCTGAGGCCACTTTAGTCACAATGTCATGGTACTGGTTCTTTTTGCTGCACGGTCATGCAGTCAGCTGTATAAAGCTGTGTAAATGACAACACAAACTTGTTGGGGATAGTAACACCATCCAATTGTTTATAATAAACATCTTCTCCATAAATAACACTTTGCCAAAAGGCATTTTAGAAAGAGTACATTTCAATACTCTGCATATCTACAACAGCGTCCTGACGGAAAAGCATAAAGAAGTAGCCTTTAGTGTTGAAAGATCAACAGTGATGACATTTAATTTTTCCCGTGATCAACTGCTAGGTGCTTTTGATCACAAATGTGTACGGGGCGCAAAAGCCGAATGGAAAAAAAAAAAAATCCACCACAGTTCACAGCCTCTGGCATAAAAATATTCTGTACGTCTGCTGAAAACACAACTCTTCAGAGTACAACACTGAGGAAGCCTCTGTAGTTGTACTCCAGGAGCAGTTCCTTTATAAAGAAAACGTTTGCCGTTCGAGACATGTCCCCACGTTCACCTCGCAGCCAATCACAAACTTAAAACTATGTACGACATTTGACAAGTTTATATACTGTATGTACATAATTACAAATGAAGCAGGAAACAATAAGTTAAATCTTTTCTTACAAAAATCTGCAGACTGTGTGCATACAGAGGCCTGTGGACAGAGGTTTTCCAGCACAAAACAGGGAAATGTACACATCCAAATTGTCCTTTTTTTTTTGTCCAGTGCTCAATGTCTCTTCTCCAGTGACAGATTTGCAAGGAAGCCACTGTTAAACCAAAAGAAGCCAAGCACCGTCAAAGATCCTCTACTAGCAGCTGGTGCTCACAGTGTATCCAGTCCTGGCCTGTTCAACTAGGCTCAGCTCTACATACAACTACTCATCTGTGGCGTGTGTTTCCTTAAAACGTATCTCGACCCTCCATAGTGTAGCCATGAAAACAGCCATTCACAAGCAAACATGGAGAACTCCACTTAACTAAATCTAGGTGATGTAAGGTGGAGGGTCTGAGATGGAAACCAGTTGCCTAGGGAGAGAGTGCAAGTGAAAAAGAAAGAGGGTCTTCCTCTTTCAGTCCTTTTTAGTGTCTCTTTTCACTTTGGGGACAAATCCTGGAGGGAAGCGAAGGGCGAGTTGCTGGATGAAGAGGGCGACACTCCCTCCATTTTGCCCGGAGAGTCGGTGGAGGAGCCGACGCTGCTGAGGCTGCCGTCGAGCAGATCTGGAGAGTGACTGAAAATGGAAAAAGTAGGGGTTAATTTACGCTGTAAAAGTAAAATGTGATTTTTTTTTGGTTTCGTTTGCAAAGTCTTACCAGGAGCTGAGATCTGACAGGTTGGAGACGTCCGAGGACAGCATGGTGGTGGTTCCCTGGAACAGCCTCTTAGGTTGGCTCTCCGTCTCCATCTCACCTGCACAGTGAAGGGAACCTCATCGTTGGACTTCTACATACATGCGTACATACATGTCAGTGGCTAAACATTAAAGTAATTTTAAGGCTCACCTTTGCGCTTGATTGGCCCAAGTATGCTGGCTCTGATGCAGTTGATTGGGCTTTGACTCCGTCGGCTGACACAGAAACGCAGAAATTTACATTTATTTGAAACAGTTAGTTCAATAAATACCTAAAATGTGCAAATATTGTGTTATTTTCTTAAACTCATTGTTGCTGTGGTCTTACATGAAACAGATACTAAACTTCTGGGTGTATTTCAGACAAAGGCTTAGTTACACAAATGATCAACTTCAACTTATCCATCTTAAAAATGTATTATTACATTTTTGCATCCCTAAACCTCAGATTAGTTTTTACTGTAAACCTAGATTCAATTTCATTCTGCTGCAACAACACTTTGTGATCCATTGTAAACTAACCTTGAAGAGGTTGAACATTTAAAATGGCTGCCTAAATAATCATGTTATTCGACAAAAGTGAAGGAACAGACTCAACCGAATTGAGTTTCATGACGCTGCTGAATTTCTCTTAGTGGTTCAGGAAATTCAGACTGGACCATGTTCCAAACATTATATGACCACGTTGCTCCATTCGTTCAGTTCAAAGCCAATGTGTTTTTCCTCAAAGGCTTCTTTGCAGAGCCATCTTGAGTAGGCTAAATGTTGTTAGGGAATACAAATATACCCCTTTTTTATACTTACTAAATCCCAACAGCACACATGTTTCTTGGGTAAGCTGACATCTTCATATTGCTTAAATTGATTTCAGTTTACATCAATACATCTGGATTAACGAAACTGACGTTTGTTTTTAATTGTGCGACAGAGCTCTGCTCAAATATGAATTTACTCATTTTAAACCTAGATGAGCTAAACTCCGATTAGAATTAATCTTCGATTAAATGAATGTTGTTGGTGGAACCCAGCCAAACAGTAAAGCAAACCTGGCAGAACACGAGCATAAAAACTCCAACTATGGCTCACCTAAAGCGCCTTGTTGGGCTGGGTATTGGGCTCGGCGTCAGGCCATTGCTGCTCACAAGGATTTGTAGTGAAGGAGAGAAGCACTGCTGCTTGGAAGAAAAGGAAGAAGGCAATTAAACAAGATGGTAACGATACATGTCATCAGCCTGAGAATCACCCGAAGACACACAGCGATGTCCGCCTATAACACGATTAATGGTAATATTCTGACTATAGTTACGGTCATCTGAGCATTTGAAAGACGATTAAGACTTGAGGTGGAACTACTTCTTGGAGAAAACTATTGAAAGAAACTAACTCAAACCAAAAAGAAATGTAAAGAGCAACAACCCCCCTTGAGTTTTCTCGTCTTTAGTGCAGCAAATCAATTGTTTTTGTAGACTCCTCTTCCTTTTCTTAATCAAATTGTGAGTTATTGAGAAAATCAGGTTACTGAAATCCATGAAAATGCTTTAGCCATTAGCTTCATCTAATCACTCACGGCATAATCAGGTTTTAGTACAAACGTGAACATTGTGACGATAGCTGTACCTTTTTTCCAATCCCTCTGGTCGGGGAAGGAGCCGGCGACACTGGCACAAAGTCGATGCGTTTCGGAGACGAAGATGCTGACTTCTCCAGATCGTTGTCACTCTAAAAACCACACAAATAGCAATTACAGTGGGAGCCATTTTCACATTCCACTTTGCCATACACTGTAGGGTAATTCAACGGGTATGAATGTAGGAGTATTATACTACCAACTCAGTCTGTCCTTGAAAGACTGGTGGCCCTGTTAACTCCAAAAAATTTTAAGTTAATCTAGCATGTTTGTACGTGTCCACTCCCAGAAAGAGAGTGGCCAACAACGGCCCGAGGCCAAAACATGCAGCAACAAAACTCATGGATGTCAGGCAAGATGTAACGAAGAGTAATTATTTACCAGACTAAGGCTTTCCTCCCAGGACTGGCTCATTTGCATAGCGGCTTGAACTTCCCTGTTGGTGCAAAAAACATGGAATAAGTTGACAGATGGTATCATTACTCAGCATATTAATGACTAAAGAAGAAAAGCCAATCACTCACTAACTCCATTAAAACATGATTAACTTACCGCTCATGAGCAGTTTCTCTGTTCATCACATCAACACCCTCTTCCTGCAAGAGCACACGGCAAGGTTAATATTTATAAAGACGCTAATTCATCAAATCCTCTTTTCATTTCAAGACATTCTCCATTTTCTAATTCACCAATATAATAGCATCATCTCTTCTATTCCTGCCGTCCAGCCCCGTCTCAGACTAGCTAATCATGTGCCATAAGTGTTTTTTATTCATTCATTCTAGGGTAAACTGTTGGAGTCTGATACTACCAAGTGATCAACTCTAAGATCGATGGTCCTGTGAACTCCACAAAGTGTTACTCTAGCATGTTCTCTGGGCACCATCACTCCCTATGGCTCGAGAGGGAGACAGTGGTCTGACATGCTGAGAAGAACGTTAAAATTCTCTAACCGTTAGAAGTTTTTCTTTCTTACTTGTTTTATCTGATGAAGCCTTGTGCTGGGTACTCGAATAGGTGACGAGGGGACCTGGAAAGAAGAGTTTGTGTGAGGAGGAGAAGAGCATTCAGCGGTGATTCAATGGGGGAGAATCGGCTCATTTTATTTGAATATTGTACCATATTGGGCCTGTTGACAACTGTAGTGCTATTTCTCCGGCTTCGCAGGACCTCTCTCTGGAAGACCTGGGAGTTATCACTGCAAAGACAAATTCACACACCAACCACACGTTGAGGACTTCAGTGGCATGTCATACATCCATGAAGTCAATGTAATGGAGCTACACTGGGGAAATACTTCAAAGTGTAGGGAGAAAAAAAGACAAACAAAATCAAATGAGAGATGTTGCACTTAATTGTTGTAACTATGACATATTGTAGAACCTTAGGCCATTTATCATGGGTGCACTGTTGGATCTTCTCAAGTGTCCATCCGCCTGACCCAACGAAGATGGGATTTCCAGATCGAGCTCCATCTTTTCTTGTGGCATGACTCCTGAGTTGTTCATTTTGTTAGCTAACGCTGCCTGCCACCAGTTCATGAAATCAAAATGGCTAACCAGCTCGGCGCCGTTACATTGTTGTTTCAATTAAAACTTCTGTGTTTTCTACATGATTTTAAAGAAACTTCATCAAACAGATAACAGAGCTGACGTGCGCCAAACCAGCTAGCGAAATATAGGCGACCCGCTGTAATATGCGAGGCCCTTTCGTCTGTGTATCTGTCGCTGTTGGAGCAACTTAACTTTGGCTTTTAAGAATAACAACCATATCTTCACACTTCTACATATCACAACAATGTGGCCAGCCAGAACTGGTCTGTGCTAACGCTGCCCGTGTCGTTAAGACCGGTCACAAACTTTACAGATGGATGTTTAGCATGCCATGGCTACATACCGCACAATGCCCGGTAACTGCTAGCTACCGACGCTGGAGTCTGCTGGTGCAAAGCAGCAGCGGGTGACGACCAGAGCGCTACCAAACTAACACTGCATGTTAGCACGTTAAATGTGCTAAGGATAGCCGAGCTGGTCGGCTGGTTACTTTAAGTACAAAATGAATGTCCGCCTCAAATCCAACGTAGATGACGTTAATCTATCGGCGCTGCTCCAGTGGTTCACATAACGCGAGTATACCCTCCCGCTAACATAACATAGCTAGCGTTAGCCGAAGGCAGCTAGTGTTGTTATCCTTATCGTTAGCTCCGCGGTTCCAGCTACAGCCAGGCTAACAAGCTAAGTTAGCATTAACGCCAACAGCCACAATGCCATGTCCACAGAGGCCGGTGAACGGCTTCACTACGCGCACACGTCCCTCACCTATCACCGTTCACAACAGTGGACTAACCCGTGTCTAATGTAAATATTATACGCGCTAAAACTCCGTCTCTCGTTCCTGCAGGGCGCCGCCGAAAATGAACAGGACCCCCAGATGATCACACAGGAGTTAGCTGCTAGCAGCAAACTTCACGCCCCTTTTAACGTTGCAAACCTGTCCAATGAAACCGCTTCGTTTGCCGGCGTGCTCGGGCGGTAAGGGATGTGCATCCTTTGGTTCCTGGATAAACTCCTGCATGTAATGTACCTACAACTTAAGCAGCACGGCGGGGAAATTTCACGGCACCGTTTACGTATCATGGACCAGAACACAGAAACAAGGGAACGGTGACCTGACTTTACCTCATCTCCTGCCATTTGCCCGCGAGGCCTGAAGAAAAAAAATGCTACCATATCATTTACAAAAAAAAATAAAAAATAAAACTAAATCTACTCGGACTGTTGAGATGTATACCCTCCACCGTTAACATATTGATTTGACACGAAGCAGACTGCTGGAGCACATTATGGAGATGTTCAAATCCATTAAAAATCCGTAGGTTTCTACAGTCTCAGTATATGAAGTAAACATGCAGTTTACATCGGAACCGGTTTGTCCAGTGTGTGTGTGTGGACCTCTGCAACCCCCCCAGTTTGTTCAGAAAGGAAACCGACCTTCATCAGAGCTCATTCCATGGGTCTTCACATGCATCCGTCCAATATGTCCTTTCTTTGGCCCTAATTAATAATGAGGTACAGCGTGGAGATCAAGCTCAGATAACAGGTCACGTCTTTCTCCGGCACCTCGGGTTTATCTGGTACAGTCACAGCTTATTTCGTTCCTAGAAAGTCGTTACGCAAGCTCTCACATTAAGCAAGGACACGACCCTTTTTATTCATGTCCATGGGCTTGTTCTTGACACCGATTTAACTACTGGTACTACTGGTTTTCTCCAGGTTTCTGGGGGGGGGGGGTCCTTCCCTTAAGAAAACTGAATGTTTTTCATTAAATAATATACACCAGTTTGAGCCGTTATTACTGTATTCTCATATCTGTGCACAAAAGGTGAGAAAAGAGCACATAGTAAATACCCAAACGCTCAAAAACAGTAAGTATAAGTAAGTCCACAAGCGACAACTGCAACCATTAGATCCTGAAGAAGTCATTTTAGTTAGTTTTGATTTTACTTGAATTTGGCTTAAACCTAAACCTCATAAATCGTAGGGAAAACCCTGCCAGGATTTGCACCTTTGACGTTATTCTCACCAGCGAGTAGCAGAGATTTGTAGTGAAATCCACTGGCCACGAAGAGGTGTAAACATTTAACGGCTGGTATTGCAGCATTCAGTCGATACTGGTGTACAGTGATGGTACCATTAAGTGAAAGTCTTTTATTAGGCAGAGGTTTAAAGTCTGCCTAATTCAGTTCAATAATTCATAGACACATGATTAACTTTAAACCCCAGTTTAAGAAACACCTGAACATTTGCACTGCTGTAAAGTATGTTTGGCTTCCAACAGGAAAAAGATTTCTATCTTGGATTATTACACTCAGAACGTGGACGTATGGGCGCCTTGTTCGAGACTCGTCGTATAAACCCACAAACGATAGGATGTTTCATCGTCAGCATATCTGTGTTTAATGAGGGACAGCACCGAGCACTTGTGTTACTTTTCAACACAATGTGCCAGTATCTCAGGGAAAAATCACATCACACAAAAAGAGTAACGGTGAAATGGATCGTGTCCCAAAATATACAGACTGTGAGAAAATATAACATCCTCTTTTAAGAGTACCCCATAAAACAGAGTAGGAGTAGAATTACAGTGAAATAATATTTTATAAAACGGCGAAGTGTTGGAAATCGTGTGGTAGCACAGAAATTCAAACATTGTTCTTAAACCGAGCAGCATTGCCTTTAATAAATTATTCCATTGCTTTAAAAAAAAGTGATGAATCGGTGTCGGGGCAATAAAAGCATTGTGTAAATTCAGACAAAGCCGGGCTTCATGCTATTTAACCCAGGTGTGACTGTGACGGAGGTAATGTTCTCAAAAGCTGAATCTAGCAGGTGTTGGTGGCTAAAACCAGGCGACGCTACTTTCAGGATTATCACGATCAGTGTATCCTCAGGGACCCTGAGCAGCCTGAATTGTTTTTATGACACAAATATACAGTAATAAAATATAAAATGAGCTGCAAAAGAAAAAGATAATCATACATTTAAAAAAAATGTCCTCTTCATGCCTTGTACTTCTCCTTCCCTGTTTCACTAATGACGCAGATATGCTGAAACAGAAAAAAAAGCAGCACTCAGTTTTGCAACAGATTATTGATTTTGAAGTGTTTGTTTGAAGATCTTGTCCTGGTTTCACATTACATTAAAACACAGAGTATTTTGAACTGTACAACATCCGTCTTTAGATGTATTAAATACTTACATTTAGATCTCTAAAGTACTCATTGTAGTCAAGCGCGTATCCCACCACAAACTTGTCGGGGACCTCAAATCCAACAACTGAAAAACAAAATGGAAACGACCCAGAGTTGATTCTACCGACCACAAATTCAACAAACAGTCTGCGTTGGACGAACAGCTGTAAACTCACAGTCCGGTCTGTAGCCGACACTTCTCGGTGTTCTCTTCACCAGCAAACTGAGGACAGAGAGCAAGTTGACGACGTTCATCATTTACTTGGGTGAAACCGTGACAGAGGCATTTTGTGAAGGACAAATTACCTGGCGACTTTAACCATTTTGGGATTGTACTGTTTGAGAAGTTGGAGTAATGTCTTCATCGTCTTCCCCGTGTCGATAATGTCCTTGAAAGACGAGACGAGAGAAGCTCGTATTACAGTAGAATGACGGGTGGTTTACTTTAATATAGATGAAAAATATATCGCTTACCTCCACAATCAAGACATTCTGTGGGAAGAGAAAGGATAAGTACGTATTAATAATACTCTTTATTTAAAATAGCACCCTTTAAAACAACAAAGTCCTTTAAGGATGCTAGAATTTTGAAATGGAAAACAGCAACTACGTACTTAATACTCTTAAAATACTCACTTAAAATAACAAAAGATTTTAGTGAGTGTGAACCTGAGATATAGGCAGGGTCTGTCAAAAAATGCCTCAGGAAAGGCAAAAAAAATCCAAGTCTAAACTTGTCCACTGATGAAGAAAACAACAGGATGTCCAGCAGAAGGTTTGATATTTTCAGACAAAAAAACGGCGTGCAGACAGGGGATGCACTTACACGTTTTCTAGATTAGTTTTCATTTAGCTGGAGGACGTTTTGAGATGTGTAAGACTTGATTTTTGAGAGACAGGATATTAGATGATGCAGGATTCTCCTGCTTGATGTTTTAAGTGTTTTATGCCGGTTTTAAAAGACAGTATATTTGGAGGTCACCTGCAAAAAAATGTCAGTGAATGTCTGGTTTAGAGAGACCGTCAGAGAACATGTAAAACAATATGGGGCCAAGGATGGAACCTAGGGGAACACCACGATGAGTACAATAAATGTTTACTCCTTCATCTATTTCTATCTAAGTCTCTTTTAATTTAATTTCAAGCTACCGTATTTTCCGCCTTATAATCCGATGCGCCTTATATATGGATCAATATTGGTTAATTATGGCTACCGTAGTCAGGGGGCGTCGCCA
>JAPQRN010000002.1:22905420-22919693 GCA_037367275.1 Coranthus polyacanthus | reverse complement strand
TCTGTTCATGAAACTCAGACTATGTTAATCGTGAGATAAAAAGACACCACGATACGTTTCGAAGGTAAAATGTTTCTAAACGGAACTTCTTCGCATTATCTTTTCGTGAGAACTCGCGTGCGTTTGATTCCTGTTACGGCGCAGTCCGGTGCTTGAGGCCGCCCAGGTTTAGCCTCGGTGATCCCGCCCCCCCAAAAATACGAGAGGCTTAAACACGCGCTCCCCCGGCGCAGAGGGCGTTTCCACAGCCTCATTTCGATCCGTGTGATTGGTTAAAATTGGTGTCAGTCATTTTGTAAAGCAAAACATACCCGCCCAGTGTCCCCGGGATGAGAAGAGAGGACAGGAGTTTCACCAGAACAGGGAAATGAAGTTGTCAGACAGGCTAGCCCAGCAACTCTCTCTTTTCAACTAGGCAACCAGCAAGATAGGTGACAGACGGTCAGGACTAGAGACATTTACATGAAAAATTACAGTTATGAAGCTCGACCATTTGGGCAGTTTGTAGCTAGGCTTAGAACAACGGTCGATAGCTACAGATAACGTTACAGTCTTTTACTAAGTAGTTAAGTGGGAAAAAAGAAAGTGGGCAAAACTTGCTAGCCTACTAGCTAACCTTTAGCCACAGAGCCTCCTTCAGCTTTAAAACCAGAGTTCAGTCGGTGAGTGTACAGCCTAACTAAATATTTCAGCAGTTTTCTGTGTTTTCCGTGGTGTTACTGTGTACGCACTGGCGTTAGTTTGGTTACGTCTCGCTAAAGCTAACTAGGTCACAAGCTAGCTAAACTTCGCTAATTTCTCTACCTTCTTCAGTTTTGCGTCTCTTTTTCGCTGTGACATCCGTGTCGGTAGTTAAGGAAGTTAGTACTTTTTTCAGCTAAGCTCACGTTAACTCGAGGAAACCAACGACCTGGTGCAAACACGGCGTCCAAGTGTTAATTTAGCGCAAGTTTGTCCACGTTGTCTTTGAAAAATAACCAGTGTAACGTTAGCACCCACAGGTAGCTGTGTATGTTGTTATGGTCTTTAACACTGTAACTTAATACATGACTTAATGCAGCCGTTTTCCAGACAGCCAGTACTAATTCAGCAGTAGCCTTGCTTACTTTAGATGTGTTTTTTTTTTAGTCATTTCCTGATGCACAGAGATACAGGAAGTTGAACAGTTTAAACTGCACATCACAGCTGTCTCTTATCCCGTTTGTAATAGTGTCTTTTTTTAATCAGGGCTTTAGGTTTGGATTACCTGTCCTCCGTCATGCCTTTTCCTTTCGGGAAGTCTCAGAAGAGTCCAGCAGAAATAGTGAGGAGTTTGAAAGAGAATGTGGCTTACATGGAAAAGCTGGATGCTGGAGACAGTAAAAAGTGTGAAAAGGTCAGCGATGTTTCTGTTTTCTCTGCCACTTTTACATTTGAAAGTTTTATAGTTTTAGCATCAACCGAAGGTATTGTTTGTTGACTGTTTTTCTGCGGTTAAGGTTGCAGAGGAGGTGTCCAAAAATCTGGCTTCGCTGAAGGAAGTGCTGTGTGGAACAGGTGACAAGGAGCCTCAGACCGAGGCAGTGGCCCAACTTGCACAAGAGCTGTACAACACCAACCTCCTCATAGCTCTAATTGCAAATCTGCAGAGGATTGATTTTGAGGTGGGGAAAATGTACTTTTTTCCCTGCAGTGACTCTGTGTGTGTAAAAAGTATTGATCACTTTGTGCAGACACTGAATGCTCACTGGGGGTTGTTTACGCCTGATACAAACATCTATGCCCAAAAGCAAAATCAGTCTTTGCATATCATCAGCAGCAGCCAGTCAACCAGTGTTATTTGTTACAGGGGAAGAAGGATGTGGTTCATTTATTCAGCAATATTGTGAGACGTCAGATTGGAACCCGCACACCGACAGTAGAATACATCTCTACACACCCACAGATCCTCTTCATGCTTCTGAAAGGGTAAGTTCATCTTTTCCTGCTGCGGGAACATTTTATTTGACACAACTGGTACGTGTGAGCGCTTGACTTGTTCATTGTTCATTTACTACACGTACATTTTAAGTCCAGTCAACTGTTTTGATATTCTGTTACACGAAGATCGTAAACACCAAGAGTTGATTTGTTGAGTTTGAAGGGTTTTTTTTTCAATCACTTTCCCTTCAAGTACGTGTGATTTTCTGCATTGCCCAGAATGTGTTTCAACAACTCTGGGAGAACGAGCGTGAACTTGTTGCGTTCACCTGTGGGTAACATACACGTCGATGAAGAGAGATAGTTTTACAGTTGAGAAAAACTGAGTCATGCCTTCTACTGAAGAGAAACGCTGTCTTTCAGCTGCACTGAATTATCATAAAGGGAAACTACCATTAGGTTATTAAAAGCAGTCTTTGCCAATTTTGTGATTTATTTCTAATTGTGTGATTTTTACATTTTATTCCCAAATGCCATTTATGTTTAATTCAGAGACCGATAAAATCTGATATTGAGCACCAGTGAGTTATGAAAGAGTTATTAATATTTGAGCTGCCGGATTGTATCTGAATACACCACCAGTTCCAGAAATGTGACATTCATCGTTGCAAATGTAAATCCTTTGCTCATATAAGTGTTGATGGAGGATGTTTCTTTTGATGACACTCGCGTTAGCTGACTTGTTTTCCTTTCTGTTACATCCACTGAATATTGAATTGCTTTGATGTAAATAGCACGACCTGAACTCGACATGTATTTACCTGTACAGTTACGAGAGCGCAGAAGTGGCTCTGAACTGCGGTATGATGCTGCGGGAGTGCTTGCGTCACGAGCCTTTGGCACGGACGGTGCTGTTCTCCGAAGACTTCTACTGCTTCTTCCGTTACGTGGAGCTTTCGACCTTCGACATCGCCTCAGACGCTTTTGCCTCATTCAAGGTACGCAGCCGCGTTGTCTTTGCGATTGATTGCCTTTGTGCTGGCAGTTTTTAGTCCAATACCCTGTTTTCTCTTTCGTCTCCTCAGGATCTCCTCACAAGACACAAGATTATGTGTGCAGATTTCCTGGAGAACAATTATGACAGGGTGAGCTTTCTTACATGGAGTTTTATTTATTTGTTTAAAGTTTTTGTGTATAGGTAGAAGGGCTGTGCGTTATGATGAAAATCTCATATATCGATGAATAAAAGGGACTTACTCAGATTTGATCATTTTTCTCTTTCTATTTAGAACCTTTGTGCAAATTTTCAATTGAGCATGTAACTATAAATAAAGGTAAATAGAACACAATGTTCCACTATAGCTGCAAACAAAAGCAAACATATAATGCTCTTTAACAGTAGAACTGTTTGAATTGTAGTAAACAAAATTAATACAGGCTTAAATATTGGTATAAAAAATGCCAAATATAAACATAAAACACTCTCCTGCCTGCATCCATGTTGTGTGGAAGAATTCAAAGCCTCGTCTAAATGGTGAAAAATATCACTGTTATTGAGTGTGATTTGTGACACAGCGAAATAAACAATGGAGCTAACATGAAACGATGGACATCTGTGATCACACAGTATATGTCATCATATTGCACAGATCTAAGAGGGGACATTTTTACATTTATTGGTTAGACACAGTAGAGACGTAGAGAACAAAAGAGGGCACAAGAGGAGGGGAGAGACATTGTGTTTTTGTGACCTTTACACTACATGGACCTCTAGGATTTTTACCTGCAATAAAACCATTGTTGATGCTATGCCTATCTGTTTATCAGGTGTTTACAGAATACGAAAAGCTCCTGCATTCTGACAACTACGTCACCAAGCGGCAGTCTTTGAAGGTACTAGCTCCACTACTCTCTCGTCACTTTACACAAACACCCGCTGGAGCCACAATCACAGATTCAAGTGTTACTGACATGTACATTTTCTTTAGTCGTGTGCTGAATCGAGCAAGGTCCTAATTTGTTTATGTCTGATTTTTCAGCTCCTTGGGGAACTTCTTCTTGACAGACACAACTTCACCGTCATGACAAAGTACATCAGTCGGGCTGAGAACCTGAAGCTGATGATGAACTTGCTAAGAGACAACAGCCGAAACATCCAGTTTGAAGCGTTCCATGTCTTCAAGGTGTGTACAGACTACATGTGCCGTAGTAGGCATTCTAGTTTTTAAGCACGATCAACCAATTTTTAAGACTAAACTCCTCCACCTTCTTACTTTGACAGGTATTTGTTGCAAACCCCAACAAGACTCAGCCCGTGCTGGACATACTGCTGAAGAACCAGACCAAGCTCGTGGAGTTCCTGAGCCACTTCCAGACAGACAGATCCGAGGACGAGCAGTTCTGCGATGAGAAAAACTATCTGATAAAGCAGATCCGGGACCTCAAGAGGCCCGCTGCGCCAGAGGAAGCCTAAGGCCGCTGGGACGACTCCTCCATCAGGTGGTAGATTGTTTGATGCTGGTGGAGCTTCACAGGGCTGTTTGAGAGTCTAAAAGTCACGCTTCATTAAAATATATTAACTCCAAAATATAGGAAAAAATGTCAAGATTACTTCCTTTCTGTTTTTAGCGTGGATGTGGAGATGATTTCCATCCAGCAACCTGAGTGGGCCAAGAACTGTTATTTAAACCATAGTGCTTCTTTAGTCATAATAAAATGCCTTTATTCCATATAATGTTGGACCTCAAACTGTTACCTTTCATAATGACAGAAATTTCCCCCATTCACAGCCAACGCAAGCTCTGACGTGTTATTGAAAGCCTATTTCAGACACTTGTTTATATTTTAGAGACGATGAGAAGATATTATTTTTCTAATGTATCTATCTGGTAAGCAGTTTAGAACATACAGCAGCACTTCTCTCTGCACATTGCTTAGTCTAACTTACCGCATAACTTTGGTTTATTGCCTTTATTGTAAGTTTTTCTGTTGTACAGGGACGTAAATGATTTATAGAAACGACTGGCAGGCGTGAGGAGGGTATCGTCCAGGTCAGCACATGGTAACTTTTGGTGTTCAATATGTAGTTTTTAGGCAGTTGGTTGCATGTGTCTGAGAGGTCAGAAATCATCCTGCAGTGCTGTACTCGCCGATCCATTAGCTGGCACAGGAAGAGAAAATCAAAACCAGAGGGGAATCAATTTATTGTGCTGTGATTTTTTTTTTTTTTCTTTTTTTTTTTTTAGGCTGTGCTCAGTGAGGCTTACATGACTGAAATAGAAATGAGGCATCAGATAATGCTGCGAGGTATCAGCCATCCATTCACTGCTAACATGGACAGCCTGGATAAACCAGTTGATCTCACTGGGAGCACTCCGTTTCATCCTCACATACTGAGCACAGATAGCAATGATTTATTTTTAAACAGCGATTTAACAAACAACTCATGTATTCATATGTCAACAAAGGCCATTCTCCTCCTTTACCGCATAAGCACTGCGCAACACAAGTAATAATATTGCAGTTTACACTGTGGTGTCATTCATGTTATATTGTGCATCTGTAACATTCATATCAGAGCAAGAGTAGTTAAGGAAAATGAACTGACACAATGACAAGACTTTAGACTTAGAGATTGCACTTCCTCAATTGCCAGATTTTTTTTTAAGCATCAGTTAAGTTGTCTGGTTTATAGTTTCTTTTTTAATTTTTTAGTCCCCTCGTGATTTCAAGGTGACTTCTTTAAAGTGATTATTTTGACCGCCTAAAGGTCCAGTGTGTACGTAAGTGTTTACAGGGATTTAGGAGGATCTGATAACACAAATGGAGTGTAATATTCACAATTACATGTATAATCACCTGAAAATAAGAACTGTTGTGTTTTCGTTACCGTAGAATGAGCCGTTTATATCTACAGAGGGAGCGGGTCGCCTCCATGTTCACCAAGTTTAGAATTTATTGAAAAACATGTTTCCATTTCCCATTATGCGCATTAACTCTTTTTCGAACGTGGCAAAAACCACCTCACGTGAGCAAAAAAGCGGTCACCTTAAGGGAGGCTGAATTGTGGGCGGAGCAACACCAGCAATCTGGTACTTCACCACTAGATGTCACTAAATATTACACACTGAACCTTTAACCATCCAAAGGTCTGAAGATACTATGTACGAGTCAAAGAAAAAGGATCAGATCTTACCAGTTGTGCACAAACCCCTGAAACAATCGATTCTCCAAAGATGTTATTGGCAGTGAGATTATTGATGAGTCGCTGCAGCTCTAGAAAAGTAATGTCATATTTTCGTGTCAGCTCTGATATGATTATTCCAGTACATTTCAATACGACTACAACATGCCTGTGATGCCTCCGAAAAGTGTCACCACATTATGACAAAAAAAAAAAGAACAACATGCACTGTTTTAATAAGAATGAGTTTGTTTAGAAAGATGAGCAATAATTTCTTGACTTCCTCACGCGCACCGTTGTGTAGCTACATTACTTAAAAAGGATTCTGTTGAATTATCGCCTTCTGCCGTTGTCACTAAAGTGGCGTATTAGGGATTTCAAGAGAGATGTTGTCTGTGCGCACAGTCTTTTAGTATATACCTCATGGGGTTTGAATTTGCAAATGCTGCGTTCTCTTTTCTTTCCTTCGTAGACGACATATTTTATTTGACATTTTAAACACAACAGTGGTTTGTATGCATGCCTAAACTTGATATATAAATATATATATATATGTTCAAACTTGAACAGGGACTGCGACCTGGTTTTCACAATGGAAAACTAGTTTTTTAAACGTAAATATTTCATTGTGTGGCGCCACACAAACGTTAATTCATAATGAATTGCAGTGTGGTACCTTGTAATGAATGCCTTGCCTTATTTAAAGACATTTAATGGATTGTAATGATCATGTAAAATTCCAGACCTATTAATTTGTTCTTAAACCAAAGTCAATGTGAGAGAGGGGTTAAATGTACATTTCAGGTCCACATCCAGTGGAGTGTAGGTTTATCATCCTCAAACTGCATTATGTGTCAGATGTGATCAGTAGACTACACTCAAAACGCTTTTTAGTCGCAATAAAAAATATAAATCATCTCTTGGACACTGAAACAGTCACAAGGTCAGCATCGGGCCTTTTAACTCCATGGAATAATTGGCCAAATGTGCTATGAATGTGGTACATTATGCACCGGTCGACTGAAGTCCCGCGCAGTGCACCGTCATGCCAGCAATTAATGAAAGAAAGTGTCGTCGAGCCTCTTAAGTATTCTGATTGTGTTCAAACTCTGGCGTTTACATGCTGTGAAACACATTTTGCTAAATTATCTTAAAGCATTCGTCTCCATGAGCTCAAACACAGACGCCTCCTGTTCTTGAGTTTCAGATTCTGATATGGACTGTTCTCTGTAATAAGATTTATTTCAGCTGAGGAGGGGGGGGGGGTAAAAAATCCCCAGTTATTTTCAGACAGGGTATGTGAATTCGCTTGTAAACTTTCTTGAAATGGGTCATGACATGCACTTTGTGAAGGACGTGATGTACACAAACACCCCACCAGAGGGCGCCGTCGGCAACAACTGGCACCTTGTATTAGTTGTACAAACAAAGCATTTCATGTTTATAACCCTACCTCTGATGAAGAGTATGTAGATCACTGGCAATATTTTGTAGACATCAACACAAATTCCTCAAGATCAAGACTATATATATTACCTGATTTAGAATTTTCTGTTTAAATAGCTGTGCTTGACTTTTCTTTTTTTTTTCTCTTTATTGCTTTCATTTCATTTTTTTCCCCCCTTGTCTTTTTCCACACCATGGATATTTTCTTTATTTACCCTGGGAGCGAATAATGTGTACATAACTTTATAAAAGTAAAAAAAAGTGTGAAAGCGTTCATGAAAATAAACCCTTATGGAAATGATTTCTTCTTTGTGGCTTTGTTATTAAGTTGAAGCTGGGTGTCCGTCGAGGAGAACGACGTTGTCCCAGTGTCGAAGACTGTGAAGTGAGGGTTTTAATGTCAGCCCACTTCAAACCACTGGGACACATTCCTCAGTAACAGGAGGTATCCAACATGCCTCTTCAATAGGCTGCCAGTCTGTTGTTTATACTGAGGTTCGGTCTAATTGTGCCAAACTGAGAATGCAAAAGAAAAACGCGTCGCCGTGACTCTGCTTCACGTTTTTGGAATAAATTTGAGCAAACGAGCCCTAACGCGCAAGGTGGGAAAAACAGCGAGTCGGAATACCCAGGCGCAATTGTGCTTTTCTTTAAGTCCACCAATCACAGCCTATACCAGCAGAGAAAATGCACTATGGGAAAGTAGGTTAAAGTTCATCCAGGGAAGAAGGCAAGTGAGGCAACGCAGGAGCCCGTTCCCACAGTGAACGCGGTGCCACCGAGGTTTGAAAAGCCTCTGCGCGAAAAGCACCGTCGTCTCCTGACGCCGCGAACTATACATTTGCAAAAGAAAAACAAAACCAAAAAACGGTGTGATTGAGTGTTGTGTATGTATGAGGCGGGATGATGGAGGGACGTGCGCCCGTCGACAGAGCAGAGCAGAAGGGTATGTGGGGGCAGGGTTTACAGGGGTTACAGGTCACAAGCCTCCTGGGTTTCTTTGACCAGCACGGCACTGAATCGGAGGAGGACGGGTTCACGATAACGATGCAAAAAAAAAAAAAAAAGAACCATCCCGCAGTCCAGTCTTGCAGTATTACGCGTTGTGCGGCCGGGACACTTTCTACGCTGAACTTTTTTTTTTTTTTTTTTTTAATCCCGAAGCGTCTTAATTTGATGCACAAACGCGTGGAGTGGCACATTAACGCGTGGATTTGGAGGGGACGACGTCCGTAAAGATTGCGTCGCCTGCCTGCGCTCCTCTCCCCAACCCCCACAAAGAGAAAATCAACAAAATAGATGCTCTCACAATTTCATGCATGACAAAACTTTTTGTGTGCGCAAAAAGGGTGGCGAAGAGGGGCGCACAGGATCCAACATCTGCGGTCCGAGGTACGTTGCAATATATTGGACTTTTTCTGCGTGATCGGTGGCAAAATATCGGATTCGCTGAATAAAACCCCACATAAAACAAACTAAGGTAGGTTGTCCGAGGCTTCCCCTTAGTATCTCGCCACAGATGAGAGGTTTTTTTTTTTTAGCCTTTCTAGCTGTTTGAGTTTTTCCTTTTTAAAAACAACCTCGGTAACATTTCGTTGCTCAGGCTATTTTTGTGCTACCGACCTACTGCACTTTTGAATTATTAAACCACTACAGAGCGCGCAGGTTGAGCAGGAATCTACACGTTGTTTTTTTTTAAGGGTTTATTTTTAGATGATCGCAAAAGTCAGACTTTATCCGCGTCTTCTTGCAAACTCCCACTTGGCTTTTGTTTCCTTTAACTTGATTGCGACATCTTTGTTGGCGCATTAAGTCTCATCCAGGCGCCGCTTTAATAACGCGTAAAGACGGACAAACTCACCGTCCTTTTGCGGTCGGAATGAATTACGTAATGATTAAAAGCGGATGCGTGGATACGAGGAGATCCAGTGTGATCCATTTTTTTAATTGACGGCGTGACGCGCTCATCACAAGACGCCGTTGGCGCCACTTTGTTGAAGCTGAACACGTTGAACCAGTCACCGTTTAAACCTAACGATGGGCGAGAAAGACAGGTCAAAGCTTTTTTTATTTATTTTTTTTTTAGTTCTTATACCGAGCCTTTTTCGACGTATTAAGCCGGAACTAAAAACGTGTTTCAGCCTCATGTGTAAACCCCCCCCCCCCAAAAAAAACCCCCCAATGTGACACAATAGAAAAACGCAACAGGCACGATGGTGATGAGGAGAAATCCAGCCAAAGTCGAAGCATCCTTTAAACATTTCAATGCTTTTCTGAAGTTGTTTTGACTTCAAATGAAATCTCTGACCTTGTCTTTTAAGTTTCACGTCAGTCCACATGGCTCTTCCTGCAAGTTTGTCATCATGTCCTGCATGTAATCTGTTTTTGTGCAATAAAAACGAATCTAATCTAATATGAAACTGATGAAATTGCCTAACCTTAACTTGTTTATTTTACGTGGGCCTGTTTTTATTGTTTTAAATTATCAATTTTTGAGCGAAGCGACCTTGTAAAACTAACAACATACAACTGTTTCTACTACTTTTGAATGATGCGCTCGTTGAACAGCAGCAAAGTCTCCATGAGCGTTATTTTAGTATCGATGTATGTGTGTGTAATGAGTGGGATCATTAAAGTTCATCTCATCTCAACTAACACGAGCTGTTTCTATGCGTTAATGAGTGAAAATGTCTCTCGTGCAGATCAACCATCATCCACTCACTCTGCTTCAGAGCGTCTTCAGTTTGGGATTGTACAGATATGAACATGTGTAAATGCGCGTTTGCTGTGGTTTCCCTCGTGTTGCTGTTTTTTTCCTCGCAGTGTAAAACTCAAAACACCTCCACAGTGCTGCAGCGTTCAAACCGCTCCCTCATTCTCTTGATTGATGACTTATTGAACCCGTTTAAATATTTACATCCGTGTGTCCGTTTCAACTGATTTTTATTCTCTTTCAGATGGCCCAGAGTGGGAAAAGTCCTGCCCAGAGTTAGAAATAATCCAGTTCATCCATCGCGGCCGTCGTCGTCCTGCCTCTGTCGACCACATGCTCCTCCAGTTAAGGTGCATCTAGTGTAGTTAGTGAAGTAGCTCAGTATCTACTGCCCTAGTTGCTCCTTCTGGCTGGAGGGCTTGTTCTTTTTCGGGCTGTAAAATGTTTTTTTCGCCAACATTTACTCCGCAAAGTACTTCATGTCTGTGATGAAATGCCTCTCGTCCTTCGCTTTGGAACAATCATACATTCTAGTCTACGCAAAAAGTGACAAAATAATGTGACTTGTCCCTCAGAGCTGCAATGACCATGCTATTGAATGACTCATCGGCCATTTTTGATAACGAATGAATCTGTTTGAGTCATTTTTAAGAAAAAAAAGTCACAATTTTCTGATTGTACTTTTAATAAATCTGAACGTTTTCTGGTTTCTTTACTCCTCTGTGGTTCTAAATTCTTTGGCTTATGGACCAGACAAGAAGTGTGGGGACGCCATCTTGGACTTTGTCGATTAGTTGATTAGTGTTTGGTCGATTAAAATCTCAGAAAGTAGTGAAAAATATTGACCAGCGTTTCCCAAACCAATCCTCCGTTTCGGTCCCGTTGAAAGGCGCCACATTTCATCCACTTCTAACAAGAAGGTCAACACATAGTCAGTGTGTTCGCGTGGTGGATTTCCCTCCGACATCTTTAGCGAATCATGACTCGTGGGCTGAAAACCTGCTGTCGACTTTGCAGTTCCAAAGTGCTCACAGTGCAGGTAGTGCAACACTGATCTACTGCAGTTTGTGCACTTCAGGTACTGCCGGTCACCTTTTCCCCTCTTGCGTCGGCACTGTTGACACGAGGATGGGACTGGTTTACACAGAGTTTTGTTGGTTTGCTTTCAGCTTCTGCTTCTCTCTGCTGTGCAAATCCATGCAAAGCTCTCTGTGACTCAGACCTGCCGCCAAGAGAAGACATATACTGTTGTTTTCCGGTGGTCTCCAACTTTGATGAAGACCTAAGAGACTGAACGTGGCATATCCATTCACCGGAGAGCAGCTGCTGCCTTCCCTCTTCCCTCTTGCAGTTAACGTTAGACATCCCAACATTTAGGTTCTCCGACACTGCTGTTTGTCTTGCTGTTTTCGGGTGGATGACTTCGCAATTTCAATACTTGACAAAATGAGAGAAATTGCACAGTATCCATCTGCAATCCGCCAGATGCTGAGAACAGCTTCAAACGTGTTACACTGAAGAGAGACGTTTAAAGAAAAGTCTGTTCATACGCACTCTGGACGCTAGATGGCACCATTTGAACTCTTTGGAGGCTCTTTGGAAAGCGTAAGAACTGTCCTCTGGAGATGTGGTCAAAAATGAAAAAATAATAAGTATGAATTCTAATGCTGCTTTTTTTTTTTTTTTTACCGCTTATGTATTTTAATGTAAAATCCTATACACTGTGTTCACATCAGGGTGTGTTTTAGCCAGATTTCGTGCTATTCACTCGCTCTCTGTACACTTCCTCCATGTGTTGAATAATAAAAGCACATTTCAGCTGCCATGCTACGCCCACGTTTCACTTTTTTGGTAATTATGTGCATCTTTACGCACATTATGCGCCCTTGTTGTTGTATGAACTCTAATCTACACAGGTACTGTGTCCTAATTATTGCACCCTGTAGTTCCATTTATCTAACGCGACACCAGCTCCTGCACTGCATTAATCCCAACCCCCTTACAGCACCAGTCCTGCATCCACGTAGGGTCAATATATCAGCTCAGATATTACACGAAAGGGGAGATCTCTGGTTTGAGTGCGCGCAGGTTCACGCTGCGGCGCGCGCTTTGAAGGGAGCGCGCACGTGTACCCAGAGCTCGTTCTTCTTCTTTTCGGAGCCGAGAGTCAGTGCCGCGAGTGAAGAGGGACCCCTAAGTTATCGGCGTCGGAGGAGCTTCTCCAAAGAGGCGTAAACCGAGCAGCTTTTTGCGAGCGGACGGACCGTTGAGCCAAACGCGCGGAGGAGGAAAGAAAGTGGGGAAAAGGATGCCGAGCCGAGCCGAGCCAGGAGCCGCAGCTTCACATCACCAGATCAGCGCGACCACCGGATCCTCCTGTAACTTTTAATGCGTTGAAGTTTATCTCCGGCTATCGGTTTTCTACTTTTCCTCCCGTTATTATACTGGTCGGCCGCTCGCTTGCCATGGTCGGTTTCTCAGTCCACAGTGCGCTCTTTATGTGCGCCCTCCTCCAGCTGTTCTTCTCCCTGCCCGGCGGACAGGTGCCCGTGCCAAACTGCCAAGAGGTGCGATCAGTGTTTCAGTCTCTGCACCCGGGCTCCAAGTGGGTCCCCGAAACCCCCGTGTCAGGTAACTATCATCGACCCCCAGAGCTTTAAAGCAGCTTTTTACGCGCATGATCTGCGGCAACTGCATCCTTACTGAGCATCATCTCCTGCTGTAGACTAACGGACTTCTTTTCTATTCTGTCAGAGCTGAAGGGAAAAAAAAAAAAAAAAAAAAAAAACTCAGTTCAATTCACTTTCAGAGAAGATTACATTTACAACAGTTCTCTAACAACATCGAGCTTTCTTTCTTTCTTTTTTCTTTTTTTTTTTTTTCAAGGCTGCTGACCTCGGATGAGCAGTGGGAAACCAACCCACACATGCTCTCCATCCCTCAACATTTACCAACCCTGCTCTGGAAAAAAAAACACAAAAAAAAAAACACCCATCCATCAGCCACGTCAACTACCTTGTTAAAAATGCAGGTTGACTTACATAAACCACCAGTTAACTGTTAAATAACGTGCTCGCAGTATCGATTGGTTCCGCTATTGATCCAAACGTGGAGCCAAGTAAAGCTAACTTTGAAAACTGGATGCAGATGTCAGGATCTTTGTGCGCGTTGTTCTGTAATCTCACAGATGAACAGTGCTACCCCGTTAGGAGGTCTGACTAACACCGGTCATGTTCAGCCTCCTCTTTCGGCACAGCTTTTATTTCCTCGGCTGCACTGACGCAGAATGTTGTAATTTGAATTGTGACAATTTCATACAACATGTAATTATTCAGACGTGATAATCGCTGCTCCCCGGAGCTCGAGTGTCACCGTGTCTTGGGTGATAGGATGGAGCGTGTTGATGTTGAGAACTTGAGGGATTGAGCAGGAAATACAGCGAGCTGTGAAATGATTCAGGACTCTTTTTTTTTTTTGGAGTAGAAGGACAGGAAGAAAAAAAAAACCCCAAAAACAAACCCTTATCCTATTTCGTAGAACAGAGCACAGCCGTGTACTGCAGGAGCCTGTTGCATTCTGATTCAGTATGTAAATGGAAATCCCTCTCATGTGGCTGAATCACGGCCTGCTGCAAATATTAATTGGGCGTTTTAGTGTCATGTCAGCATCGGGAAAGTGCTCCAGGTGAACTGTTTTCCCTCCATTGTGAGCATGCTCTTCCTTCACACTTCACTCTCAACCAGATTTTATGTGGGGTTTTTGTTTTTTTCAGATTGGAAAAAAAAAAAAACCTCAAAAAGAGCTTCAGATCAATGAGCAGGAAAGATGTTTGATGTGCTCTGAAGAAGGGCTGGGTGATATGGCCAAAAAATGTTCACATCGATTTAAAATTATTCGGAACACCAAGTAGAAAAGACGAAACAAGATGAAAATGCTGGAGAAGAAGAGACGGGGGGGAAACGACACGAAAAACTGGAACAAGATGAAAACGGCACGAAAGACGAGAACGAAGACGAAAACGTAAAAGACGGA
>JAPQRN010000002.1:22834747-22875572 GCA_037367275.1 Coranthus polyacanthus | reverse complement strand
CCACCGCAACCTCTACATCTCCCACCACCCACCCCGACTGGACGAGAGGCTAAGTGGTGTGAAGCAGGGAGCTCTCCGACAAGCTCCATTACTCCTCCTCAGCCAATTCCCCCAGCCCGCCTGTCAGAGCAGAGGTGATGGGGTGGGTGTTGGGGAGCTGTGGGTTGATCAAAGTGGGTAGAACAGAGCCTCATAAATGTATCAGCTCCTTCATCAACTACTTTTGACTAACTTCATAATGAGGGCTGTAAAAGGGATCCACCTTGTTAGCATTCAATTGGTCTCCTCCTCCTCAGAGGCTCCTCGGGCAACGAGACAGAGGGGTGGCGGGAAAAACGGTAAAAAATAAACAAAGACAGGGAAAAGTGTGTCATGGCTACCTCGGACTTTGTTAGTATCGATCCTCACAGACCGAGGACCCTTTCATTTATAATTCATCTCTGTCTGATGGCCACACATGGAGGTTGGAGAGAGCGGGGATGAAGTATGTCTCAGATTGTTTTCATTAGCAGTCTGAAATGTGTTGTTGTGATGCCACCAATAGTAATGAGTCACAGAGGGAGTGTTGTGTTGTGGCCTATAGGGAGACTCTTTGTGTGCGACTGGGTGTCTCAGACCTGAACCCCACCCTGTTAGCGTTTGTCATATTTGTACGACAGTTTCGAACTCTGTACGATGTGCCATCAGTGATGCCAGAAGTACTATAATTTGACCATTTTGTAGTTTTAATGAGTGTAGGTTATCTCATCTTTATTCATCCCCTCACATGATTGTAAAATACAGATCCCAGGTCTGTATTTACGCTGCAAAATCACCCCTATTGGAAAGAAGACAAACATTCTTAAGTAGAACCAAACTGTCCTTGTATTGATGAAAACTAAATCTGCCGATGGGGTGGGCACATTTTGCTTGGGTCGATTTCTTCAAACTACAATAAAAATCTTTTACTGTGCAAACCATTGTTTTGTTTGGTAAAATGAGAGCACGCATGATTGCAATTTCTTTTTCTTTTAAGAAGATTTCCTAGAAACAACAGTTGCAGAGTACAGATTTCTTCTCACGTGACGTCTTTCCGGCCTGTCATGCTTGTCATTTTGCACAGGACTCGAGAGGACGGCTCTCCTTAACTTAAATCCTCTTTGCTAATCAGAATTTTTAGGTACTTTATATTGAATACAGTAACTTACTCTTTACCCAGTACAAATCTCTTGCTCATGACTTACGTTAGCCAAAATATTATACCATGGTATGTATCACTGTATATCACAGACGCAGTAATTCTATGTAAATTCAATGAAGAAGTGATTAAAAAACAAGGTGGTACTTCATCACATTTGATTGTTTTCTTCTTTAGAACTTCCATACAAACAATTCCCGTTCAATTCCGTTCCGTGTCACGTTCACTCTCTTGCATCTGTGACGACAAACACGAAGTGGCCAAATGACAAAGAATATTGCTAAAGAGTGTAATTTGCAACGCGATACACGCAAATGCGAAATGAAACAATCGATGCTCATCACGCGATACACATCACCGTATCTCCACGTCATCCCCAATTCGCGCGCAGTGATTTTCCTCAAAAAGCGACGCTCTGGTACGACACTTTTCACATTTCCCATCTGTCGACGTCGGGTCTGTTCGATGGGTGCTTCGAGCAGCTCTGGTGGTTTCTGCTGCGTTACAGGAGGGCAGGTTGTCCGCTCCCCCACTGCAGTCCACTTCAGGGAATGTCAGTTTGAACAAGGCGAGCAGAGGGGGATCGCTCCCTATTAATATTTGAGGAGCTCTCGTCGCTGCAGCTGTTTACTTAACAGAACACGCTCCAGGGCTCCCCTGAAGAGCACGATGCAGAGGAGCTGACAGCGTCACCCTGTCACTCACTCCTTTTGTCCTCCACCCGCCCCCCCCCCCGGTGTCTCTCATGGGTGCTGTATACTGCTACCTGTCTCTTCTCCCTCAGCTCCTTCTCCCCCCTCATCCATCACAATACCCTCGCGTTGCTTCCTGCCTGTCAGCCTCTGTAGTGACTGTCATTACTTTTCATTTGTGCAGCCATGTTATACGAGGAAAGTGCGTCCTCTCGCTCAGTGAATGATTTTCTTGTTTTTTTGTTTTTTTTTCGTCTCCGTCTCCCTTTCAATTTGTAAACATATCTGTGACCTGCTCAGTCAGGATCTCGCCGACGTGTCACAGCGCTGCTTGTCTGTCACCTCGGAGCAGCCCGACTGGATTAATGGCTGTTATGACCAAACTCCGGCCTGGACCGCTCCGAAGACAGTGACAGACATTCACCCAAGCAGGCCCAGCCACTCCCGCCCTCATTCGCCTGACGTCTATATCGCTGCTCTCAAGTCAGACAGAGTTCAAGAGTTCATGCAGTTTTAATAACTAAGAATTTTCCCCCTTAATTTCACTCTCACTCGTTTTTTTGCGTGTTAAATCAAAGGCCTGCCATTGCCATCAAGAAGGCACAAAACTCAGGCTTGAATAAACAGAACCAACCTCTGTATGCTTTTAGATCAGGCATTCCTTTTATCTTCATATGTCTTAGTTTTCGTTTTTTCCTCTTCTGTCCTGAGGCTTCATGTTCCTCTCAGCTGAGGCGGATTTGTCACAGGTGTTAGTAGCAGGAAGTTCTCATTCCCATTATGCAGCAGAGTTGTTTTCTGTCCTGCTTTGAACCCCGGTTTCATTTTGGCTTCCTCAATATCGGCTGCTTTGCATGAACAAATCGCATCATCTTAATGGCCCGAGCCCACAACAGGCTGAGAGGTAAGGTCTGTTTGTGTGTGAGAGCGTGGGGGTCGAGTGTGAAACGCCCCATTAATTGAAAGAACGAGAGCTTCACCCTCCCATGAGCTGGTGCACATTTCCTCTCATGTCGAGCTACGTCTTGTAGAGCTTAATTTGCACACTTTCTACCGCGCTGTTTGCTCTTACGTTGTGTTTTTCTTTGATGCCGGGCTGTGTTTTCTCTAAAGTGGTCTTTTTTGTTCAGCAAAACACAGATAAATGCGGCGGGGGAAAGATTAGAGGCTGGTCACGTGTCCGTATGTGCATAGCGTGGGTCATGCACAGGTATATAGTTTTCAGATGTTATTCAGAGACACGCTCGTTTTGGCACATAAAGCACTACTCATTAACCGTGTTTTGTATGTAGAAGGTTTTAATGTTGGTTCTGTATGGACGGCACATAAAGTACGGAGGAATATCAAAGCCAAAAGGGAGAGTAGTAGCTACAGGAATAGAAAAGTGGCCTTTTGAAACGTTTCACATATTTACTTGTAAAATCAATGAATTGAACATTCACTCATTAAAGTAACACAAAGAAACTCATAATCGCCATAATTTGTGTTTTGCTGTTTTTAATATTCTTCCTTTCTGTGGCGATTTCTTTTTTTTTATATACAGAAGGTTTTATAACCGACTTCTTTGGTCTTGTGAAAAGAACCTCTTCATGGTGTGTAAAAAGTGTGCTGTTACATCACGGATGTTTCGAGGGTTAGACACAATGTTCCTGTCCAATAAACCCCTGACAAAAGGTAAAACATGCAACCTTGCTTAAATAACAAAATGGCCATGCTCTTAAATCATGAATTTTTTAGAAGGGCAGAGATTTTTTTTTTTTTTTTAGATACTGAGCAGTTAGTAAAAATGACACACGGGCGCACACACCAGGAACTGTCCGAACTCTGCTAAAACCTCAGGAGAGGTGTTGGGTTTAACCACGACATTTTAGAGCAAACTGTAGACAAGACCCAGGGGTGCAGTGGTGACTGGATCTCCTTACAACACTCCCGTACAAGTGCAGATGGCCTCGTGAGGTTAAGAGGGTAAAAATTAGAGAAGGCTAATGACCAACCCAGGGGAAAACACATACTTAGCAGCAGTTATAGAGAGGACAGCGAAGCAGGCTGCTGAAGAGATAGCACAGAGGATTAAAATAAAGGAGTCAAAGAGGATGCATTGAAACCTGCAGCAGCAATACGTTTTATTAGGATAATTGAACAACTGAGAAAAAGTGTTACGTAAAAATGATCCCTCTGTGCACCCCTCAGCTTTACAGAAATTTTAAGACACAAGCTAATTGTTTTGTTTACTGGGACCCAAACGTGACTTATCCACCTTATCTTCAGTCACAGCAGGCAGCTCTTTCCAGTGTTACAGACCTATTAATGTCATGTTGTTGCAAAGCAAAAAACACTGTACAAAACACACAACATCAATACTAACTCATCATCAATGCGGCAGGCCTACATTTATCTTTGCCAGTGGTTTTTTCGCGGCCTGCTTCGGCCCCGCCCACAGCCCGGTACCGGTCCGGGGCCCAGGGGTTGGGAACCCCTGCTCTACAGCACCAGCAGTGTACAACACTAGATCCTGTTAACTTAGAAAAGGAGTTAGCGAACGCAGCAATAGGGAATGGGATTCGCAGAGCATTATGGGGCAACGGCGCCGCCATCTTTGGAGGATAGTGTACGGAGCAGCTGTAACTGTCAACGGGTGAATGAAAAAAGTCATTTAGAGTTGAGGTGGAAAAGTAGTCCCATTATTTATTTATTTTTGTATTGTTCATTGGTTGTAAAATTGGCTGACAGCTACCTACACAACAGTATTTTCTGACCAGGTTAACTTGGTGCGCAACGATGTGTATCCACCAAATATGGCCGACTCGCAGGTGGTGGCGTCACTTTCCCATTCCCTGTAGACTGAATATTAAAAGTGAACGGCTACCACTATGTCATCCATTGGGGTTTGAAACAGGTTTTGAGGGCTAGGAGTTTGCGTTTTGGCCTTAGTTTTGTGAAGCAGAAGTGACCATATTTGGACAAAATAGTGTAGCTGGGGGAGTATGAGGCGTAATGGGTGTGTTAGCTTAAACATCAAATATATGAATAACAAAGTCATTTGACGGTGTTGTGTATGTAACTTTTTAGCCACAACCGCAGTCGAGCTGCCTGTAAAGAAAAATAAACGTTTTATTCAATAAACAGAAGCTGTGAAAGTCGGACGGGGCGGTCATTCACGCCTGTCAATCAAAGCCCAACATGGCAGACATCAAAATCTTCTATTAGGCCTAAAATCATATTAAGAAAGAGAAAGATGGACCATCAGAAAACATATTAGAGAGCCTAAATAAAGTGAATGACTCTAGGAAATACATTTTGTTGTGTTTACTTAGTTCTAGAGAGAAGTTTAGTTTAAGTCTATGGGAGCCAGGCCTTTCTGGAGCCTGTATCTAGTGGCCAGGAGCGGTATTACACTTCCGTTGGCTTCGCTTTCAAGCCACCGTTGCTGCCCCACTGGTCCCAGCTCAACACGGACTCCGATGCAAACTTCACGTAAGAACACGAGCATGTGAAAATGAATGAATATGTCAGTGTGTATGTCTTGACACGCTAGTGTTTACTGCTCATTTGTTGCTAAAAACTGAAATGAAGGCTGCTCTGAACCATGAGACCAAAATGCAAAGTCACTCTGGGGTTATTATTTCTATCCTTTTTTTTTTAATTTTGGTCTTAGTTAAAAAAAAAAATGTTAGAAAGATGTTGTCTGTGTTGAGGTGGGAGTTGAAGGTAAAAGCTTGCGTCGACCATGACAAGAAGGCGATGGAGCTTCTCGTATTATAGCGATGGCGGTTCTCTATTCTCTGAGCGGTATCACCTGTAAACAGTCAAGCTGAGAAACAGACTAACAAGAACAGACAGTACCATCAAGAAAACACGTATAATTAACAAGGCACAGGCTCAGTGAAAGCAGTTAAACAAGTGCGAGTGTTTTGTTGCAGTTTGATATTAATTCATATGAACTGTATCAGAGGAGTCTGTCAAACCAGTGTTGAATTTCAACACACAAAAGACTCCTCCTTGTGTTCCTGGTTAAAAAAAATGATTTTGTGTAGCTGACTGTAGATGTTGGCCCTGGCCAACTATTCTTCATGTTTCTTTAGTTCATCCTGGCGGAAAGCTTCACTGTTCTTTGAAAAATAATAGGCAGCCTTGGGAATGTACTGAAATGAAAGGACAAGACAAGGCATGTCAGGAAATTACTTTCCCTCTAAATTATTTTTTAAAAAGAATTCACTTCTCTGAAGCTATGTCTCCTATTGACCGCTTCCCTTTGGGTCTCTTTGTGAGTCTCTTTGTGCCGAACATAAAATAAGAAGGAAAAAAAACACACACGCGCACAAATTCAATGAAATTTAAATGAAGTTTCCTTATAAAGACGGCACAATCAATAGCTGTTTCTGTCATTTGCGCAGCAGGAAAAACTTTGATTGTCAATGTCATTTGAAAGTCTGCACCGTGTGAAAGACAGTAGGGACGTAGCTGCTTTGAGGCTCTCAGTAAGACACTGAAGTGACGAACACAGAGAAATTAAATCTACGACACAGGATCTGGGTGACGACTCCTGTCACTTCCCTGTGACTTTCTTTAAACCCATATGACAGCGCAGAGAAAGTTCCACTGCGTTTCTTGGGCATAGGAAGAAAAAAAGGAGGAACAAGGAAAACGAAAGCTGCGTGTTTTCTGTTTTACAAGTATGATGGGAAATAAATGCTTGTTGATGTGTATGAGGCGGGGCTGCTGTATAGCCTGGTGTGTGCTCGCGTGGTTTTGGGTCTAATTATCAGGCCTCAGACAGAGCCAGAGGCCAACAGGTGTCTAGAAGAGGCTGCTCTGGATCAAAGCCAGTGAAAATAATTACACAAGCCAACTCTACCCTCTCCTAGATAAGACTAACTGCCTGCTGCCTCGCACTCGGACACGCTCTAACCGCAGACCACATATCCACAGTCCTTTTACTTCGAGGCAAAATAGCACAATCTGTTACATTTATGCTCGGTGGTGCGATGACGGCATGTTGGGCAGACAGACGGACAGACACCCCTGTGCTTTGTGTTTGTGCGTGCACATATGTCTATACACAGAGCGACGGGGCCAGGCGGTAGAAGGCAGATGCAGAATGCTGCCAACGAGTTGAATATTTTATCTGTTCATCATTAACACGCAGCCAGGAAGGCAAGAGCAGACTTTAAAGGACAGATGAACACTCCACCAGTGCTCTGGCATTATCATGGCCCCATTTCAAAGCACCTCTTTGAAGTCTCTTAACTAACTACATTCGAGCCACATTTATCTAAAACTACTGTACAATGATAGAAGTGATCAGTTCATCAAAAGGGCTTGATTTGATGTGATTCAACTCCACTGGACTCAGTCCGCCATGTCGTGACTAACCTTGACTCGCCATGATCAGATTTTTACTCAAAGGGTATTAAAAGATTTCCAACTGCGGACATAAAAAAGCACGTGAAAGTTTCAGAAAACAGAGCACAGTTTGGGAAATAATGTGAAAAGGTCAGTATGAACTTCAGTTCAGTTTATTCCCACTTTTTGTACAAGCGCCATTTCACCATGCCTTAAAAGTTCAATATGCAGGATCTGCGTGTTACTGACATTAACTAACTCCGTTTATAAGCTCTAGCGTTGCGTACTGTTGCTGCTATAAAGGAACAGAAGAGACTGATTGGAGAACTCAGGAGCAAGCGTCAGAATTTTCACGGAAGAACTGATCCGAGTCCTCTACGTAGAAATCAGTGAACAGGTTCTTATCATGGATGTAGGCATCTGAGACATTTGTTAGCTTTAAAATGGAGTTAGCTAAAATTAACGACTGACCAGCGCCCGGCTTAAAACAGACACAGATGTAAATCTTACATATTGAACCTGCGCTGGAAAGAGGGATTTGACACTGATAAAAAATAAAAAATCACCTCAATCATGAAAATGACAATACGGGTTGATCTGTGAAAGGGCTCAAAACAATCTGTGCCTCTTGCGGTCGCATGAATAAGTGCAAAAAGAATGAAAAAATGATGCCAGTTGACGTTAAATAGGGCCGAGCATTAGAAGGAGGCGGTCGGTGGATGGATATGGCAGAGCAACGAACTTTGTGGATTTACGCTCCAGTGTCAGCGTCCCGTTTCAAACGAAGCTAAATGGCGAGTTTATTTTTGTTTCTTTCTTATTTTACTAATTCCCCCAACAATCAAAGTGTTTTTGTGCCTAAACCAAACCAAACCTTAGCCGTGACATCGTCACAGCTTGAAAGCAACAGTTACATAGTGTTTTTTTTTTTTTACCACTATCGACAGTATTTTTTTGTCTGGAAATTTCATGCATTCATGTTGTTTTGGGAGAGTGTGGAAATCAACCTATGCTGTCGTTCAGGCATGAGAATGTGTTGAAATGTTACAGGTAATCACATCAGCTCTCATCAGTGTTCAAACCCACACAGTTACACACAGGGAGACGAGCCCTCTGGCAAGATGCACGCTGGCTGTGTTGAATATGTAACCGAAAGCCTGCTTTTTTACATGGCGGATGTTCTGACTTCTTCTACAGCCTTGAAAAACCAATAACACAAAACGACATCGCAGATATATCATATGACATAGCTGGAAAGGTTGATTGTGCCGGTGACCTGCAGGAGAGTGAAGTAAGATGTTGAGCGTTACCAGCGCTCACGGAAAAGTAAAACGCTTTATTTACTCGACATCCGCATACGTTGTCTGAACCTTGAATGATTCTCTGACTCCTCGTAGAGACGGCTTCCCTTGGTTCAATGTCAGACGTGTCCTGTTGTTTGTGTTGATACTGTGTCAGGTTGATCAAACCCAGCCAGAGGTTTTTCTGCGAGTCGTAGTTCATACCCAGCGCTGTGTCGGTGTCGTAGCCTCTCTTTGATCCTGATGAGTCACTAGAGCTTTCAGTCTATGTAATGTAGAGCCAAGGTTATGCACTGTAACCGTCGTTCTGTGAATACAGACGGAGCCTCCTGCTGTTCAGGTTACTATGGCTGCGTTCATACTGCGAGCTTTAGTGCTCATTTCAGATTTGCTGCTCAGATGTGATTGTTTTTTGTTTGGCGGTTCACATCGCCCCGCGTAGATTCCCGCGTGAACTGGAACTTACCTCCATGTGCAAAAGAACGAGAACAAAAGACGCCACTTGCTGCGCAGAAGTAAACACGGAGCCCGCTGAAATGAGCGCTTATGGTGGAATTTTTTTTAGTTGACGTGCTGTGAAAGCCAGCGAATTTGTGAGCAGACGATGAGGAGAAAGAGAGCCAACATTTTAATTATGGCTTTTTGCAGCGTAATAGCTGTTCCTCGGAGGCAGGAGTGGTGGGATTGTGACGTAAATGACTTTAATGGAGTACGTTTCATCCACAATTTCAGTGGGGGCTGCTTTTAAATACAGCGTAGAATTGTGACCAATGTCGCTCTAGAGTGATGTCAAAGTCACATGATTTCGGACATGAAAGACAGACTGAGCTCACATTGCAAAAAATCAGACGTGCATGTGCTTTAAGACATATGGAAGTGGCCCAATGTAGTTGAAAATATCAGATTCCATGCAATATGTGCTGTTTACACTGTCATGGAAAAAAAAAACCCAGATCTGAGTCACATATGAGCAAAAAAGAAAAAGAAAAGAAAATCGTATTTGGGCCGCTTTTGCCTGCAGTCTGAACATAGCTGAACTTTGTAGATACCGAGTTAAATATACAGTAGGGTCGATGTGATTGAACAGTTACCTACACACATACTCTGCACGATTCTCTTCAAGTGTCTCTTATGTGGGGGTTTGTGTATTTTTGTTCTACTCTGTTTGATTCAAACGAGATCAACAGTATTTTCTGTTTATCTCCAAAGCACATTTTCCTCACATTTTAAGTGGCTTATTAACTGCACTAGTGGATATTGTTCCTCCACCTTCCCCAAGTTTGCAGTGACCTGGGAAAGACAGATTTTACATTTTGTGCTCCACATACCTGGAACAAATTGGAGCACATTCTGATGCTTGATGCTGTGGATGCAGTGGAACTATTCACCAATCTGATGAAAGCTCTTCAAATGTGGAGCTTTTTGAATCATTTGTAATGGGTTTAAAAATGAGCAGAAGTGCGTTTTGTTAGTGTCCTTTTCTCTGTAGTCTTGTACAAACCAGTTGGATGCTTCTCAGTATTGGGTGTGTACTGTATGGATAAAGGTGTGTGTGTGTGTGTGGGTCTCAGTTTAAACTGGAGCAGCTCTCACCTCGTAGCTCTGATTTCACAGAGTGGCAGGGCTGTGTCACAGTGAGATCAGGCATCACTGGAGGCTCGAGCTCGGCTGCCTGATCCGCCCGTGAGCCAGAAACCCTCCTGGGGGTCTGACTGCCAGGCCTGTGCAGACTATGTGACAGACATACTGCTGCCTTCTGTGGCAGCCCACAGCGGACCACACCGAGACCACACCAGTAGACGCGAATGTGTCTTGAGTGTCTATCTGCGTGCTCACGCGTGTGTGTGTTTGACTAATGTGTGTGCGTGTGAATATAGTCCAGGCCTGAGCTACTTAATACAGGCAGAAATGTGACGGGACCCCCCTGTGAGAGCTGAACTTTCAGCCCTCATGGCTCAGGCCCAGAGGCTGTCAGAGGCTGCTCCAAGTCGCTCTGTGATCACGTGATCAGAGCTGCAAGAATTTTCCTCAGGTGGAAATAAATTATACGCTTTTAAAAAAACATTCAGTGTCCAGTCTTTAACGGCGTCTGGTGCTGAAGGTTGTAAGATTGCAACCAGCTGAATACCTCCACTTCGACTTCACGTCCCCACGCCGGCGTTAAACGGCGTCAGGTTGATCTATCTGTATATTTAGTCTTTTGATTTGGACTGAGAGGAATGAGCTGCAGATGGAGGTTGTGTATCTTCTGGCATTTTTCCCTCTGATTTCCACCTCCTGCAGCTTTAAAAGTACTGGTTCAGACTGAATTGTTTTAAGAGCTTTTACATGTCTAAATTGTCAGTTATATAATGCTAATGTGTTCAACCAGAAGTCCTCCTGTAGTTTGACTTATGTAGTCAAAGTCAAGGCTCCTCATAATAAGACATGAGCTCCCTTGAAAACATAATTTGACAAAGAGGCCATGTGTTTGCCATGTGTTTCTATCTCTTTGCATCTTTACTAGTATGGATCATGTGTAAAACCAGGCTATTATATGATTCCTGCGTGATTCTTTCTAATATAAAAAATGATAAAAGACAAATCAAGTGCTTCGTGAATGTGTTCTTAAAACAATGACCACAGTACAGTAGTGACTTCATTTCAAATCCGAAATCCACAAATGAAAAGGCACTTTTCCGTTTTCCTGGTCTGCGACGGCAGATACAACGCATGCTAAAAGACTTGCCCTTGTACAACAGAAACCAAGGTATTTTTTAATTGAAATTAAATGTACTATGCTGAAATAAACAGCGTGTCTCTCCTTGTCACTCCGCTCACCTCTGCGCTGCCGAAAGAAACAAAGCAGGAGGAAGCTACTTTGTATGTTTTCTTACTATTCACAATCTCAAATAGAAAATGAACGCTGAATCAAGTGCTTTATAAAAAAGAAATCTATTTTTAAAAAAAGACACAAATGCAATCCCTTAGTGGGAGTATTCAGAGGAAATGACCGTTGACCATAAGAGCATAATGGAAAACAATCGAAACTTGATGAAGTTTTACATCGACAAAAATTGTAAAAAAAACGATTTGCAAAAGCTGCAATCTTTTCTAACCGGGCTTACATTAGTTTGAGTCCTTCGACGCACACTTTACACTGTGAATGGATGAATAGTCCTTTTAAATGTTACTGCCGAGAGTGACAACACAGGAAAGATGATAGAAACTCCTCATTTTCACAACATCACACGGCGAGCTGCGATGGCGGAAAAATCACCGTCACAAACACACTTTTGGACATTTGTGAATAATCTGTTAAGACACATTCTGGCGTATTTTTATTTAACTGATGACTGACTGTCATGACTAAAACATCTATCGTTTCATGAAAAAAACACAACTTCAACACATGAGAAAATACATTAAAGACATGAAAATACACTAAAGACATGAGCTCGAAGGCGTATAAATACATAACATTCGTCTTTGTCTTTCTTTTTCTCATTTTAATTGTTGTGAAAGTTCTGCCTCCAGATGTATGAAATGTTCTGCTGTTTGTTTTGTCGTGTTCTGACCATAACGAGGAGTTTAAAACCACAACTAACGTATGGCTTTTTTGTCCTGTCTTTTACCTTGTTTTCGTCTTCTGTCTTTTACATCATCTTGTTGTGCTTTTTTTACGCCGTTTTTGTCCTGTTGTGTCTTTTCCATCATTTTCATCTAGTTTTGTCTTTTTCATCTTGTTGCGTCTTTTCCATAGTTTTTATCTCGTTCTGTCGTTTTTCTCCTGTTGTGTCTTTTATGTCTTCTTACGTCTTCTATCTCGTTTTTGTCCTGTTGTGTCTTTTACGTCTCGTTGCATCTTTAATGTCAATTTTCATCTTGTTGCGTCTTTTACAGTTTGTGTCCTTTTTGTCCTGTTGTGTCTTTTATGTCTTCTTACGTCTTCTATATCGAGTTTCATCTCGTTGCATCTTTCACGTAGTGTTTTTCTTGTTGCGTCTTTTATGTAGTTTTTCATCTTGTTGTGACTTTTTCATCTTGTTGCGTCTTTTACAGTTTTTATCTCGTTCTGTCGTTTTTGTCCTGTTGTGTCTTTTCCATCATTTTCATCTAGTTTTGTCTTTTTCATCTTGTTGCGTCTTTTACATAGTTTTTATCTCGTTCTGTCGTTTTTGTCCTGTTGTGTCTTTTCCATCATTTTCATCTAGCTTTGTCTTTTACGTCTTGTTGCGTCTTTTACGTCGTTTTTCATCTCGTTGAGTCTTTTACGTCGTTTTTATCCTGTGTCGTTTTTGTCCCGTTGTGTCTGTTACGTCTTGTTACCTCTTATTATTTATTCTTCCCTCAACTTTCACTCAGGACCAAAAATCAGCCTTTAAACTTATAATATAAAAATACTGATTTCTATTCATGGTGATAATTATCAACGCTGACTGACATGAAACCGTCCGTCGTGATAACATCTCTGGCCGTATCCTTTCACCCAGCCCTACATTACAATATAACCTTGATATCAAACTCACCATTTAAACTGTGTAAACTATCAGTGGAAAAGACCTTACAGTCCAACACCAACCTGCTCATGTGTAAATGATGGATGTAGTGAGCGTGTGTTAAGCTCAGCACATTTCTCGCTTCCCTCCGTTCGCCCCGGCGGTGCCGTTTCATTTGACGCTTCCTCAAAAAGTCAGTCGACTTGTGTGTGTGTTTGCGATGAAGCCGTGTGTCGGTGTAAAGGCTGCATCTGCTGCGAGTGTTCCTTAAATCTTTGGTTAGCGTTAATGATTGCCGCCTGTGACTCTTTCCTCTTTTGCATCCTCAGCATCGCTCCTATTGTTTGGATTTCCTTTACTGTTTCTGGTCGCACTGCCGAGTATAAACACGCCGGCGTCATTCGGATGAAGCTTTCTAGGGGCCAGGTTTCTTGTTTGACACGGAAAAAGAGATGGAATCCAGTGGACAAACACTGATTTACATATTGATCGCCTATGAATATAAATCTAATTTTTCTCCATTACAACGGCCACGGCACAGTGTTGTTTACTTTGAGCCAAACCCACTCTCATCCTGCTGCTGCAAATACTCACTACAGCAAAAATCACAGCCATAAATTGACTGTTTACCCCTGGAGAAGTGATTTGGATTCTTTCTTCCTTCCTTCCTTCCTTCCTTTAATTTTGACAGCACATTCTGATTTAGTGTTATTCATAATCTTTTGACTAAATTTCCATCAGTTTTTTTTGTCATCTGAATCTATAAATCTATAGTAGTATAATGAAACCAAAACAGTAAAATTATGTCATTCTTAATATTTTTTTCATCGTCATGAATTACTGTAAAGTGCTGAGGATGTTGAAATTATTTATCAACTTAATTAACACTTGACAGATCATCTTTATTTTGGTTTATTCATTCCTCAAATGAGTTTCCAGTCACCTGTGCCATTCAGCGTATTGCGATTCAAGCGATCTGGCAGGATTTGGACCGTTCGTAGGTGTTTGCAGACAGGTAGGCGGTGTTAAATGTGATCGACAGCTGTAATCACGGATCGCCGTCCGGATCCCGTCGGATCCCGTCGGATCCCGTCGGATCCCGTCCTCTACTGCTCCGCTCAGTGGCTCGACAGAGAAGCTCGGAAAAAAAAAACGGCTTCAACGTCATCCCGTCATCTCCGTTTAGTCTTTTGATTTGGACTGAGAGGAGACAGCTGCTGAAGGAAGGTGTGTATTTGCACATTCTGGTGTTTTGTTTTTTTTGGCTCCTGCAGCTTTAAGACATTCAGCGCAAACCATCACACACAGTTTGACGATTTGCATTTGATTTATAGGAGTAAAGAGTATGTTGTGACACATCCTTCATTATTATGTGTAAGGGACAATACAAGTAGAATATTAAACATAAGTGATACCATTTGATATTTATTTGATATTGTAGCAGAGTCATCTTCAAGCTAATTTTAATCTGCAGTCATGGTTTTCAGTGTTTGTCATATTTTCCTGCATGCATTTATATTGTTTACAGCCTGCAGACATGTCAAACATTGACATAAGCCATATTAACAAAAGTACAGCGCATGCAAACTATTTTTATTTTGTTACTCATAATCCCTGAAAGGCCAATAATAACATTTAACTGACACTAATGGTTTGCATGCACAGCGTCTCACCATGTTTTCCATCATGTGCTGCTCCAGTGTTATTGTTTCTTGCCTGGTGTTGTGGTGAGATGTGTTATTGTGATGCCGAAACGCCGCACTACAAAGTCGCATGTCATTTAATCCCGAAGACAAATCTCAGCTGACTTAATTCCCGATTTGTTGTTTGTTCAACTGTTTTGTTTGGATGATTAAATGCAACCGTGATGTTTCTTTCGCACCGTCACATCTCATTTTCATTAATTCTTCAGCCGCGCTTGCTTCTTTGTCTGCCTGCGCTTTAATTTTCCCCATTTCATTTCATTTCATTTCTGTCACTCATTGTGTTCCTCTCTTACATCGTCTCGAGACATGTTTCAGAGCAAACAAGCACTGAAACAGAATGCAAACATTTCCCCCACAACCACAAACTCTTACAATCTTTTCTTTATCTGTGTGTGTGTGTGTGTGAGCTAGTGCAGTTTATTTCTAACTCTGTTCATTAGAGAAGCGGAGATGTAACGCCACTGATGAAGGGGAAATATTAAAAAAACAACCTCTCGGGTAAATCAGCTTGATTTTCTGTACATGAAGACAGAAAACCCTGTTGAATAGATCAGATAAAGGATCATCGTGGCTAGACTCCTTGTGGAGAACGTTTTATCTTGTAAAATAAACATACTTTCACACCGTTTAAACATCATCATCGTCATCATCACCACCACAGCAGATACCGGGGCTGCGCCTTCATTCGGCTGTTTCTTTCATCCGTGGCTTTTATGTTTTGACAGCGTACTGTATTTTACCTGGGTAATTAAATGTGACACAGCGGAGACGAGAACTGGAGCTTGACGCTTCATTACTGACCTTGGAAATGTCAGTTTGTCTTAAAAGAAGTGTACTGACACAATATATACTCTAGCACTAAAACGCTGCTTTGTTTCTGAAAGCAGCATGACGTGAATTTGTGAAGCAGAAGGTCTCGTAATAGACTTAAGAGAACTCAACATGTAAGGCACTTCTCCAGGCGCGGCAAACACTAAAGACAACTCAGCCCCTTGTGCTGCATTAGGACAGTTTTCTGTCTAAACACATATTAAATTACACAAATATATGCTCTCTTAATTCTTAAGGGCAGAAGGAGTACTCAGATCTTTGACTCGTACAAAACTAGCAACAGCTGTTTAAAAAAATACTATAAAAAGCTTTGATGATGAAGAAAAACTACAGCATTTCCATTAACACAAGTAAAAGGACGCTTTGTGTGACATTTATTATTTCTATTATCTATTTCAGAACCATATACAGAGGTATAAATACGCGTTCATGTATGTGTTTTGCATTGGGTAAAGGCAGGGCGTCATTTGTTTACTTGTTTAGAATTTAAACAATTTCATATAAAGTTAATAATGATTTATGGATATTTTGAAAAACGAGTACTTCTTTGTCTTAGATTTTAGTAAAATTATCTGGACTGAACTTATGTTTTTGTTATTCATACATTCGGGGAGCACGTTCCCAGACTGTCGGGTTTTCCTACATTCAAGAACACAAATCCGAAGGGTGACGTCGACACTCACTCCTGAGTTCTTCGGCGTCTGCTCCTCTACAGCGGTAACGGTGTTCAACACTACCGTTAGCTTAGAAATGGAGTTGGCTAACGTCAAACAAACGGCACAAACTTCACAAGCGCGTGAAATCACGCATGTCTGTTACATAATGCACCTTTACCTTTGACTCATGTTTTGGCTCAATTTACCTTCAATGCTCATCCTTCCTGCTTTAATCGGTTCTTTGTGAAAACTCCTTCTCATTCTCGGAGTAGTTCAGCCCTTCTAACATCCACTCTCACCTTTCACACACCTCTGCCTCTGATCTCTCGTCCTCTGCCTCCACGACTCCTCCACCTTTCGCCGCCGTCCACACCCAGATATGCATCCTCCCCTCTCTCTTTCTTCTTTTTTTTTTTCATCTCGCTCTCTCCCTCCTTTCGGCCTTTTAGTGTCAAAGACATTAAAGAGCTTCCCTGGAATGATAAATGTTTTATTAGGCCTCACTCTCTCTCTCTCCCTCTTTTTTTTTTTTTTTTTTTTGAAGGGTAAATACAAAGAGGAAGTGAAGGAAAAGTTCATATCTCTGTCTCCCTCTTGACTTCATTTCCATATCTGTCAGTCTGCTCTCCCCTCCGCTGTGACCTCTCATCTCCACTTCATCCCTCCTTGCCTCTCCACTTTCATCCAGTCGCCGCATATTCCCACAGCTCACCGTACTGGAAACCAGCAGCTAAGTGCCGGCTTCTCAAAAGTCTCGAGCGCAAGAGAAAGCCTCGTGATACGTAAGACTACTTTCCTACAGCTCTGTAACACTGCAGAGCATCAATTCCTCGATAGGTGGAGAAGTACTTTGACAACATTTTCAAGCAGCTCAGATACATTTAAGACCAAGCGGGGGTTTCTGTTTGGACCCGGTTCCTCAGCATCACTGTTGCTGAATCTTACATTTGGCCTGTAGGCTTGTAGATGATTGTATTTCCTGTGCTGTAATAGCTGTCTGTCCTCTGGGACTGCGCGTGTGCTCCCAGTCTCTGGAACCCCTCGGCTGTGCTGCTGATTGCTCCTCCTTTATGGAAAAATGGGTCACGTTATGTGGGCTGCAGCGCGACACCTACTTCTACCTGAATTCAGGACACCCGACCCCCATCGCTCAATAAAAAAAAAAACGCAGATTTTTTTCCTCACATTTTCTCAACTTTAAAGATAAAATATGCAACGTTCGGGTAAAATAAATTGCACATAGTGAAAAGAAAAGAGTATACGTAACAATAATAATCCCTCTCAATCATCACTTGCAATAGAAGTGGATGGAGACGAAAGAGCGGAGCTGGGGGAACGCGAGGGGGATGGGTGAGCTAATGCTAAATGCTAAATTTCATCAAACATTTGCGTAACAGTCATTTAACGGTCTTGTAAGTGTAACCTATCAATAACAACTACAGTTGAGTTGTCTGTCAAGAAAAAAATATGTTTTATTTAATAAACAGAGGTTCTGAAAGTCTGACCCAGGAGGCGAGTGAGCTGTCAATCGAAGCCTGACACGGCACACATCAAAGCCCTCCGTTCACACTCAAATCTTATTAAAGGAGGAGTCATTTCAAGAAGGACCACCAGAACACTTATTAGATGGTCCAAATAAAACGAATCAGACAAGAATGACTCCTGGAAAAGAAATTATTGACATAGGGCCAGATCCACAAAAGGACTGCGCAGCTTTTGCGTGTGCGTTGCGAAAACTGTTGCAAATGAGACAAATATATTGGGTATAATGCACAAAACACCTGCAACCGGTGGAATTCACAGCAAACTGCTCTGTCAAGCAGGTAGCACCAATGAATTCCCTCATATTCCCTCATTTCAGGGAATATTCATATATGTGGCCCTTTCTATGTAGATATATGCAAATACACTTCGGTGCAAAAAACGTCTAATTCACAAAAGACCAGCGCAAGTTGCTGCATGCAGTTCGGCTGACACAAATACCAGCTGCTTAAAGCTGGTGTTAATTACATCTGCCGCAAACTCACCTCTGACTCACTGTCTCTCTGTATCTCTCTGTTTCTCCAAATCTTCCAGTTTGTTAGGATTGAATGATATTGAATTAATGTTTGATGGTATCAAGTGCAAAATCTGAAGTCAGATATCGGAGGAATGAGGTCGGCGTGCGGCTTATCTCGGAGTTTTGGGTATTTAAATATAAAAAGCACCGATGATCAGACTGCTTTATTACATATCCATATATGCTTATTATCCCAGAGTGTAAGCGTTGCAGAACTCACAACATTAATGACCATTGGATCCTGACTGATCTGCTGTTAATGGAGTTACAGCTGCTGCGCCCTGTGCGTGAATACACACAATGTCTTCCGGGGTTCAGAGACGCTGTGACACAGATCCAGCTGTGACACCAAACAGAACATCAGCACTAATGTTTCAGAGATGTTTCCCCAGATGTACTCAGTGACACTTAACATTACTTTGAGAGTCAGACATTAATCAAACCCGTTTCAGACCTGCCTGAATTATATTAATTGGAGTCTATTTTGATGGACGTTTCAGTTGATTGTGTTACAGACGTGAAATACTATAGAAGTATGAAAGTTGACATAATATCTTTAGCACAAAATCTGAATAGGCGCATGTAACGGAGCCGCTAAATGCATTCTTTGTGGATCCAGCCCTTAGTATTTTCAGAGAGAGGCTCAATAGGTGCATTTCCATCCAGCTTTTTTATTCACATTTTCAGTTTGCACATTAAAAAAAACGAGTGGAAATGCAGAAATCTTGATTTCACTTGAGTGAGGTGGAAAGGTTGGCGTATCGATAAAAGGTAAATGTGAATAAGTGCAATGGAAACAGAGCTGAGCTAATAGTTGAGTGTGTCTGCATGTGTGGAGCGAAAAGCAGACTCCAATGGGTCGCATGGATTAGAAGAAGAAACAGAAACAGTTACTGTATTAGATGGAAAAATGCACAGAAATGGCACCGTGTATGAAGAGCTGCAGGAAGAAATGATAGACAAAGACAAACTGAAAGAGTTTGAAACAACACTTGATTCAGACCAGTGGTTCGGTTCAGGGGAAACAGCAGCCTGAAAAAACACCGACCTTCGATCTCTCAGCTCCTGAATCAACAGCTCAGTACTATCTTATTTAAAGGGCACATTTCCAACCAGTTCTTTTCCTGAAGTTCTGAAAGTCTATGGGAGCCAGGCCTTTTTGGAGCTAGCCTTTGGCAGCCGTCAGAGTCAGAGGTATTACATTTTAAGATGCTTCCGGATTGGCTTCACTCTCCAGGCCTTTGCCTCTTGGACTCTGGTAACATCGCTTTCTCCTGTCTTCTCTATTCTTGCTTTAAAGTGAGCATCTGTCTGTCTCTGAGACAGTGTTGAAATCCAGGATGAACTAACATAGTCGCACACAGAGCTACCTCAGAATACAGGAGCAAGGTAGTGTGAATGTGGGGGCGTGTTTACTGTAGAAAATAACCACTGTGAAACAATCACAAAATAATGTTTCATCTCTCTGTTTCCCAACTTTTTCTCACTAATGCCCTCCCTCTCTTCATTCACCCTGTAGCTTGCTTTACCACCACTACATTCTGCCTCTTTCGTTGAGGGGAGAGGAGGGGTGAACTTTTAACAAGTGGGAATTGTTGCATATTTTACCTTTAAATAAAAGTGTCGCACCTTCCACCCACTGAGCTGCTGCTGCTGCTGTTCGACAGGAACAAATGAAAGCTGAACATGAAGCATCCAAACTCAATTTTCAACTCCCCCCGCTATGTACACATCCCCCATGTGTTTTTCATGTTCGCTGCAAAGTCCAATATTTCTGAGCTTTCTTCCATTCAATCCCTGAAGGTTGGCGTATTTCCTTTCTAGCTTTATTTGTACCGTAATTGGTCCGGCCTCATCCATTAATACTCGCACACAAAACTCAGGAGACCGTGCACTTAGAGCAGCTCTACAGCATCGAAGCCATTTCCTCCATTTCCCCTCGGTTATCCTATTAGGCTATTGGGACCATGTGATTGGTATGCTGGCTAGCCCAGGACTAATGATGCATGCCATTGTAGCCTCTGGTTAGACGTCACGGACCAGAGGAAACCAGCCAGGCGCTTGTGTTCAGCATTCGGCGCTGCACTAATCGGTCATCCCCCGAAACATTAAGCACGTCAAAGCTGGTAATGGATTGACCCAATTAACATGAAGCTCTGATGGAGAACACACCTGTTTATACATCCAACAACTACACATATTTCATTTACCTTATAGGTGTCGGGGAGACTCCATCAAGGTGAACGCAATTTAATTTGGAAGCCGAGTCCTCGCTGCTGCTGCTGTCCTCAGACAATTAGAGTTTTGTGATTAGTCTGCGTAGCGGCAAACAGTTTTTACAAAGCAGCTGAAGGAATGGCCTTTCACAATCTCAAAACGGCAGCCTCCTGCTCCATCCTCACTGATGTTGGAATGCATTGTGGGTGTAGTGTGAGTCTGTGTGAGTCTGTGTGTGTGTGTGTGTGTGTGTGTAGCTTTGTGAGTTTGTTTGACCCTGGAGTTCAAGGACAGTCTTGTGTGTGCTGCCTCTGGCTGCTCCTGTCTGTACCCAAGTGGTGTTTATTTAAGGAGCTCATCTACCCAACCGTCTACACACACACACACATACACACACACACACACACACACATACACACACACATACACGTACACACACATGCACGTGCACATACACGCACACACACACACACACATCGACCTAACCTTGTGCTCCGAAACACATCACCTCCAGTTCCACGCAGATAAAAACTCTGTCTGGACTTTCTATTCACTGTTTCCGATAATGTACTCCAACACACACATTCACTCACACACACACACACAGACACAGACACACATGCACTGTGTCCTGAAGCTCACACTATGTCCTGCAACCCTGCCTCCCATCCGACTGGATTAATTACTCTCCTCCCCGCCTGTGATCCCCGAGAGCGTCTGAGCTGCGTTAGCCGGCCTCTGCCTCTCGCTGGTGGGCACGGAGATGGCAGCGCTCACCCATTCATCACCGTGACTTTGGGAAGGGAGACACACAAGGGATGGGGTGCGTGGGTGAGTTAGAGAGAGAGAGTGAGAGAGAGAAAGCGGGTGGTGGGGGGGGGTAGAAGTGAAGGTGAGAGAAAGGTGACGGGAGAAGGGGAATGGGAAAAAAAAAGCCAGGTCTCCTCTGACCGAGGCCCTGATTAAAAATTAAAAGTGTTGCCGTTTGGCTAGTTCCCGAGGTCCAGGAATGTATGGATTGATGAGGTGATTCTCAGAGGAGGGGGAGGAGGAGGAAGCGGCGAGGTGGCAGGAGAGCAGCAGCAGGGCTGTGGGAGTAGGATTAGAAAAAAAAGGGGGGGGGGGAGTAAAAGTAGGGAACGAGACACATCTTTACCTTGAGATAAATAACCTAACACATCACAGCGCTGGGACTCTTCCCCATTGTTTCTCCTGTAAGAAGTCGCCGCGTTCATTTTTTATTCCACCGGAGATGTCTTTTTCACAGTAGATGGATGAAGGCGAGGGAGGGAAGGACAAGAAAGGGGGGAGGAAAGAAGAGGGCAGCAGCGACGCCACGGAAGGTTAGAGCAGCTCTAATTAATGGAGAAAAGAAAAGCAAAGACGGAGGGGAGAAAGACGAAGACGCTGTGTGTTTGTTGCATGTGCGTGTTTACGTGTGTGTGTCGGCCTTTGATCAAACCAGAAACTTGTCAGGCTGTTTGTGAGTATTTTGAGAGCCTTATTTGTGCCTCTGTGTGTCTCATTTGTGTTCGGGTGACGGAGGCGTACAACCCTAACAAGTGATGAGGTGAGTGGGGGAAACAAGGGAGTCCCGTTCTGCTCGTGGGATGAGAGAGATGAGAGAGCGGAAGCGGGGGAAGGAGAAGAAGAAGAAGAAGAAGAAGAAGAAGAGACGGTGGGTTGGGAGGAGAGGGGAGAGGGTGAGGTGTGTCTCAGCCATTCAGGCAGCGTAGGCGTTTGTCTTTCATCTCCTCTGTCTCACACAAACAACAAAGAGGCTCGGAATGTTTTTTTTTTTCTCTTTACCTCCATCATCATGTACAGTACCCTATCTTAACTGTCACCTATTTATAGTAGCGCAGGTTGAACAGTGGCATACACCTGCTGCATCATTTAATTAGACGCTTGTTTACCAGTAAAGTCAGCGCGGGAAACATGGCTCAGATGAAGAAGAAGAAGATGATGGTGATGGGCCAGGAAGTTTGTCTTTCAGCTGCTGAATAGGAGGAGATCATTACTGGAGTCTGGCACACCTCTTTGTTATAACCTTTCCCTATTACGGTGACACGAAGGCACACGACTAAGGGAGGACAAGTTTGTGCAAAGTCACACAATTTTGGGAGGAAGGAAGTGGCGGGCGCTTATTTCCATAATGCTTGCTAACAATCGTGTCGCCGTTCACACAGCAGAGAGAGTATCAGAGCAGCAGTGGTGATGTAACGCCTGTTCAAGACTCGCAGTCTCCTGAAGGCAAAGCATCTGATGTGACAACATTAAATCCAATTAATTAATTTTCTGAAAATAAACTCAAGTGCACTGAAAACACTCAGATCAAGATTTTACACTAGCTTTGCTTCCTCGTCGATTTGTCTCTTTTACTCACATTGTCACGGGGGAAATAGAGGAAATAAATAAAAAGTTTAGAAATAAACGTTTAACATTTAACAAGGCATTAAATTACCGGGAAAAACAAACAATACTGACCAAAAAAGGTGTGGCTATGAAGTTTAATACACCTTTGTGCAGAACGTGGTATTATAGCAGGAAGCTCTTTCACTGCTAGGTTTAAGCTCAAAACAAAAACATTTCCAAACATTTCGTCAAATAATAAACTATAGAAAACAAAGTACGGTTAAGAAACATCATAGAAAATAATTAGTAGCCGTGTTATATATTTGAAGTGAACTTCTGAAATGTTGCAAAAAATTAAAATCCTGGTAAATCCATCCATAAATCCTGGTACATTATGGCATTCTGTTGCTGTTTTTCATCTACAGTTTTGACTTTTAGAGCCATGTTTTTGCACTTTATATAGAGGAAGACACTAATTAGCTCTAGCTGGGCTAATTAGGAGGCTATCCACAGACAATCCAATCCAATATGAATTAGCACTAACGTGAGCTAATGTAGCTACGTGACACTAACAGGTTGTGAAGTGTAATTAAGTACCTGTAAAACGTCATGACAGAATCCTCGGATGGTCCTGTTAGTGTGTCTTCTCAACCACAGCTACAGTACAGCTGCCTGTGAGGGAAAAAAAATATGTTTTATTCAATAAACAGGAGCTGTGATAGTTATCGTGAACAGGGAAATTAACTATAGAGACCAAAACTGTTCATTTCTGCTGTAAAATTGGGCGTTTTAACATGGGGGTGTGTGGAGATTGACTCAGTTTTGGAGCCAGCGTTGAGTTTGAGGAACTGCAATTTCTGCCACTTCTACAGTGGCTTCGTCTTTCAGGCCTGAAAGTTGCTTCTGCTTCTTCTCCTTCTTGCTCTTCTTCCGCCGCTTATTCTTCTTTCACTTGTTCTTCCTCTTCTTTGTCTTCTTTAGAAGCAGAAACAGCTGATGTCTCACTGAGTTCCTTCGCATCGTAACTTATTTGGAAAAAGGCGTTTGTCTCCCATTAAGTTTATCAACTCAAAAAGTCCCCAAAAAAAAACCCCCCACCTCAAGCGCGTGTAAACTGATGATGAAATTGATGGAAACACAGTTAGTGTTTTATTAATATTAGTTGTAGCAGCAGTAATAATCTTTCATTCATAAATTCCATTAGACTGCAGTTTTACTTTAGGTTTCATAATTGTGGTTGTTATAAATGTTCGTCTGATGCTTTTGTTTGATCATCTTCGTTGTCCCCGCTGCCCTTAATTGTGCAGTAATCATCTTCTCTTTCCAAATGAATTACTTCATCACCTTGCTGAGTTTAAAACGGGAGATGATGCCACAGGCCGTAATGACAATTTTCAAGAGACGCACTGTTGCAGCAAATTACAGCACTGAAACACTTTTTGAATGTCCTGTAAAAAGGCTTTAACCACATTTTGATGTTTGTGCTACACAGTGGTACTAAGCCAAATGCATTTTTTCGGATGTCTAAGTACAACACGAGCGTCTCTGTGCTGCTGTTGAGCCGAATGAATACGGTGCCAATCACGCTTGTGTGTTTTAAATACCCAGAGATGGTTTCACTTTGTGCATCAGTGTAAATTTGAGGGTTCATTATAATTTGTCTGTGCTGTTGGGATTAAGGAAATATTTGCTTCCAGATTATAAATGTTTATGTGCAGCGAGACCAGAATCCTCCTCCCTCCTTCTTGGTCGAGAGATGAATCGTTTTCTGTCTTTTGTTTCATAAACTGACATAATCCCAAAATCTCACGACATCTGCTGTGCTTGTAGGAGCAGACAACAGGGGCGTTGTTAAACTCATTAACTGGGGATTGTGCCATATCAATATTTTACTGTGGTTTAGCAAAAACGCTGATGGAAAATAAATACTCGTGTTGCATCACGTCCAACAACATGGCACTAGCACTAGCCAATTTTCTTGTGAGGGCTGCAAAGAGTATTCCCTTCAGCGACGGGAGATTCTCCATTCAACGGCTGGTCAGTGGCGCTGATTTTTTCACATGACTCACAATAATTAGTCCCAGTAGTCACAGTGTTTCCACATTTTCATGCGAAGTAAAACTATAAAACAGTTTCTTGGGATTTTTAATGACTCAATGTGATGAATCAGTACAGAACATGAATAGATATAAGTAGATTAAATATAAACGGGAGAACATTACGGGTGCCATACGCAAGGAAGTCAGAATGCAATGATGTATTAAAGGCTCAATGTGTAATATTTGATGCCATTGAACAGTGACGTTGCAGATTGCAACCCTCTGCCATCACCCTGACCCAAACACGTTAACTTCACATTCAAACGACAGAATGCACCTTAATGCTGGATGAAATCCATCATAAAATGGAAAAAGGGCAAGAGGAAGTCTGTTCTGAGCATAGATATAAAAGAGAGATTGGAAATCTGTTACAAAGCACAGTCACATCTTAGATCTTAGACCTACGTAGACATTCATAGCTGCTGCATTCTTCATTAATAGGTTATGAGACTATCAACGGTTTTGACAGAACTTAAATGAAGACTCAACGTAACATGCATTTTTGCAATTAGATCCCCAAAAACCCTGTAACTCTTACACACCAGACCTTTATGTTTTACATATATGTTACCTAATTAGCTTTACATTTGTTGTATCTACATGCATCTGCATTATCATTTCACATATATAGATCATTATGGCTACTTTGAAGAATAATATAACCCTTTAGTGAAAGTGTTTACTGGAATAAAATGCTGTCAGAACAGTAATTACGAACGGTATTTGTAAGGTTATGTATGTTCTCCAGTGTAAAAATAAAAAGGTTACTGTCAGTATGAGAAAGGGAGGAAAAGGTGTGTTGTTCTGTTTTTCTGCTCGTCTGTTTACAACGTTTGTTGCGGCAACCAAACAAAAGCCTGATCTCTTGTTTCTGCGTTGTCTGTGTGGGAAGACTGAAGAGCGCTGAAGAACACTTGTCACATGTTATGCTCAAATTTTGGTCCTCTTTAGATAACCTGACGAACAAAGATTTACAGCAAAAACAAGTACTTCATGCTTGAGTCCCGTGAGTCCTGATCAGCGGAAAAAAGAAAACAGATTAATCGGAGGAATCATGGATGGTGAAGTAGTTTCAAGGATCGTTTCAGCAGCACCAACGTTGCCCTTTTCCAACTTAGTAACATTGCAAAATCAGAGGCTTTCTTTCCCAGTCTGACTCGAGCTGGGCTGTTGCGTTTCAGACCTTCCTTGACTACAACTTATCCAGACCTCAGCCGTGCTAGTTCTAACCAGGACAAAAAAAAATCCGACCACATGGCGCAGCTCCACTGATACTTTCACTGGCTGCCGGCTGTTTTCAGAATACGATTCAGAATCCTCCTCTCGGTGCACAAAGCACTCTCTGGTCTGGTTCCACAGTACATCTCAGACATGCTGTCTGTTCACAGTCCCAGCAGATCTCTCCGGTCACAAGGTGGAAATCTCCTCCATGTACTAGACTGTGTTCAAGTCTGTTGAGATGGCTCCGTGAATGGAACAGTTTGCCTGCTGATAATAGACTCGTTCCAACACTGGGTTCTTTTAAAACCAACTTAATGACCTCTCTTTTCGGTCAAGTGCATTCTTAAAAATGTGTGTATGTTGAATTTGAATTTTTTTGTGATGTGTACATTTCTCCTGAGCTATAATCTTGATATAGATGAAGAAAACATGACCATGATCATGACAGAAAGCAGCAGCAGACCGATGGAGCATCAGCTACAAGAGAACAGGTTTAGATTCGCAGAGAAATGTGCACCAACGACATGCAAAGTGCGTGCAGATTTTACATACATGTATGTTCTCTCCATGAAGTGGAATAACTAAAGAATGTATTAATTTTAAATGAGTGTTTTGCAAAACGCTGTCTTAGCTCTTTCTGCTCTTCTTTGTAACATCCTTTGTGGTCGTGAGTGCGATCAGGGATTCTTCCAGTTTACACTTAAAACAGCCGTACACTCTGTCATCCTCTGATGTCTTGCTTTGTGAGCCGTCTTCCGCTTTGCACTCGCTGTTAAACTTGTTGCCGTTTCTCCAGATTTCCTTTGTTTTGCGAGACAGCTGCCTCCTTTCCCTCCTCAAACGCCAAAGCTTTGTGTTCAGTGTAGCTTTACTCTGATAACTTTCTAAGTTTCACAGAGTGTCTCTCACTTGGTCTGCCTTAGCCTTTTAAACGCTGATTTTAAATCAGCATAAATCATTTCCTGCTGTCTCATTTCAGTAGCCTCTGGCTGTTTCTGATATTTCCTGCTCATTTTTTCTCTCCTCAGCTATCTGACCTCCGTGCCCTCCTTACCGCAATTTCCAGCCCTGATATCATCCTCGCCTGTGACAGCAGTGCTGATAACCTTTTAGCTGAAGTTTGCAGCCTGTTGCTGGACTGCACCACTTTTTCTTCCCTTCTTTTATTTTAAGGCTTGTTAGGCTCTCTTTCTGTCAGCCAAAAAAAAGCCCAGCTAGAGCTTTTCTTCCTCCACTCCTGTTCTAAGTACAAGCGCTGAAATCCTCCACATTTTCATGTTTCGCATTAAAGTCTGACTCTGCTGGCATGCTACCCCCCCCCCCCAAGGCCATCCTTTCTTTCTGACTGCAGTTGAAATATTCCACCAAAATGGGTTTGTTGTTGTAATCCTGCATCCTAAGTTAAAATAATGAACTCTTTCAACTATAAACGACACACAGCGACGGTGCATTTGAACTCTTATCGATGCACGGAGGAGACGGCTTCACACTCGCACGTTTACACTCTGCAGCTCGGTAATGAAACTGTCAGTGGTGTCCTTCAACCCTCAGGGGTGCAGGCAGTCAATTACAAACACAATCACACACTAACGCGTACACTCCGTCCATCTGATCTCATGACAAAGGATAAGAGTAAGTCATCTTCAAGTAATCTTGCACCACACTGCAGTAGCGCTTCAGAGGATGCAGCAGTGTATCATAACACGTCTCACATGTCATGTTATTAAAAAATAGGCTTTAGGAGCCAGTGTAACTCACACTGCAAAAACTGAGGCCGGGTTGAATTAATATATAGTAAGTAAATACAAATATGAAGAAGTCTAAAGGTAGTTTAACAAATATTATGTTGAATTAAACCTATTTCAATCATTCATGAATTACATTTTAACCAATTTCAGTTGAAAAAAACCTGAAGATATAATAATGTGGAAGTCAAAAGCCACTTTTTTTGACTTTTACATAATATTTTCATTGCGCATACTGGAAAGTTTTTTAGTTGTTTTTTTATTTTCTTGAAAAATTAATAGAATTATCTAAAGTTATTTAAATAATTTTTACCTAAAGATTAAGTAAAGATTTATATGAGAACTTTTTAAATACATTTTTTTTTTTTTTTAAATCTTCTCAGTAATGTGTCGCTTTGTTGCTATAGATTTTTAAGTCACCATGACCACATTTTTTACAGCGTACAAGTAATTATTAAAGCAGCAACACACAGGCGTATCTCATCTTTTATTTAATGCAGCAAAGACATGAAGAAACATCACAGAAGGTTAATGAAGGAATGTAAGTTAGTGTGACACGTTTTTATATTAACCTCTAATATAAAAGAAAAAAACAAAACCAAACAGAGTGATGCGTCGGAGTGTCTCGCTGCAGGTCAGACAAAGGGGCTGTGATAGTTTCAGTATCGTCGTTTAATCCTCTGCAAGTTCTTCGTCTTGTAACTGCTCCGCATTCACAATTAGGTAGCAGCCGTCCAGCCATCCCTCCTCCGGCACTCTCTCCCTGTTTCACTCCATCTCCTTCTCCTCTCTCCGTCTCTTTCTCCTCTCTCCATCTCTCGCACTCTATCTCACACTGTGCACCCATCTGTTTCGAGAAACTTCAAAAACACTCCGCTCTCTGGCTTTCTTTATAAGTTCACTTCAGTTCAGTTTGTTGCTCTTTTACGTCTTAGCCTAACTTGAAAAAGGCCAGAATCTCCCGTTTTCGTTACTATCTAAGCACTTTGTGAAACGGCAAATGTAAATATTTCTCTTGTAACGTTTGCTTCTGTTTCGCAGTGAGCTGTGAAGAATTAAGCCGATGCATGGGCGTGATGCGTGCGAGCATGAAAGATACGCTGAGGGTGAATGAGTGGGAGTGCATTCATCTTAAAGCACTGGGTCTTTTTGGAGATGCATATAGGATTAATAGAGCTTGGATTCTGGATTTTGGAGTGGCGTACTCAAGCGGCGTTTGTTGTGACCTCCTTCGTCTCTGCTCTAACCTTCTCCACACACATCCTCGTATCACAACCCCGGAGAGCAACAAGAGCTCTGGGTGTGTTTGTGTGTGTTTGTGATGGCCTGTGTGTGTCCTGTCTCTGTCTCAGTCTGTGTGCTGGAAAATGAATCCATTATTGGAATAGCCTTTCACTCAAGTATCACTTTTCTGAGTGGTAGGATTCCTTGGAGTCCGAAGATGTATTTGCTCTATGTGTATTTTGTCTGCGAGGCGAGCGTTTGATTGGAGTGTCAGGTCTCTCTCACCCGTGGCTGAGTTTTGGCGAGAGGTGTAGCGATGTGTCTCACAGCGCTGGCAGTGCTTGACTCCAGCTGCCTTTGAATGCAGCTTCAAAGCGCGTCTCGCTGAATGTTTCTCTCCACACGTCCTGGCACTTTTCACTAAACCCCCTCCTCTCCTTCCCCCTCCAGCCTCTCTGCTGTGTTTGTTCCAGTTCACTTTTGCCCTTGCATCCTTCCCACCTTTTTGTGTCCTCTATTTTGCTCTGTACACCGTGTCCTCTGACAGCGCCGGCCTGCCGGGCCCAGATAGAGAGGGACTCACCTTTGACCTCGGCTTGGACCGCAGAGCCGGAGATCAATGGAGTCAATGGTGAAAGGCAGAAATATGGAAGCAGACGAGGCAGCCTGGTGTATTCTGTATCAGCTTGGACCAGCAGTATTGGTCTGTGTGCATGTCCAGAGCATCCTGTCTTTTGTTAAGACACAAAAACACGGGGGTAATTTTGGACGGGGACTATTGCTCTCGGACTTCTATTACAATCATTTGAAATTGCACAATGAGCGTCACTTAATCTGGATGTTCAAGGAATCGTTTAGACGATGAGACTTGTTTTCATTTATATCTTTTGCAGCTAGGGGAATAGGGTGGGAGGAGGAGTTTAGATGTTTTTGGGCAATGTAAATTGTTGTTACGTTAATTAAGAAGTTAAAAAAAATACACAGATCTTAATAAAAAATCTTCCTCTTCCTCTGCAAAATCTCTTTACCAGTTGAGAGGAAATGAGAACAAAAAGAGCCAATTAGTTAAGACCTAAGTTCTTCTACTCAGTGATGATCAACGTTTGAGCTTTGATAACTTCTTTTCTAATGCATTTTGAAATTGCTGCCATCATTTTGGTTGCTTAACATTTTACTCTTCAAAAAAAAAGAAAGGCTTTTTAGATAAAGAAACGCAATGACATCAAGTAATCCAACATGTGATAAGACACGTGATTTTAAACACAGACCCAAGTAGTAAAGATTTACAGTTTACAGACTGGCGGCCTGACTTAACTTTGACCTGAAGAACTTTTATCTCCAAATAAAGTGGATTTGATTATTTGACTGGATTCTTAATTGCCCATTACCCGTTTTGTTTTGTTTTTTGAGCAATTGTGCAAAGGCATTTCATTCTCGTACACCATGAACCACTGACATTGGCGGCAAACAAAAACTGTATAAAAACTAATATTAACTTTAAAACTGAACTGTACATTCCCTGCCAAAAAGGAACCCTCTTCAGCTATTTTGTGAATGCAGGCTACAGGTTAATAAGACCAGAGGATGAATGTGCTTTTTATTTTGTCTTGCGGGTGGGGAAACATTTTCCAGAAGCTCATGGGGAGGCAGCTAAATGAATGAAAAGGGGGGAATCTCAGTGTGTTTGCGTGTGTGTGTGTGTGTGTAGTCCTTACACCTGACTTACACCTTGCCCTTCCACTATAGTTTGCCAAATGTTCGCCCACACTGTCACCACCTGGCGACCACTGTGCGCTGTGTGATTGCATTGTGTACGTCCGTGTGCGGGTGTTTGTGTGTGCGCGCGATGAGGTGCTCTATAACAGATGGAGTAACCTAATACACGTCTCATTTCTGCCCCGCTGTCCATTGGCCCTCATGGTCGGCTGGTGATGCTATCTGGGCCTTACCAGCATCCTGCCTGCTTTGTTCCTGGAATCGGCCCACCCCGCCCTGCATCCCTGCAGCCGTCCCGTAAGCCCCCCGGCACCCGGATTCAAACGCACATTGGTCCCGCAAGAGCAGCTAATCAGGTGGAGCAGCTCTCGGGTTACCTGGGACAGGTCCCTCCGTGGGAGCTGAGTGAAATGTGTCTGGAAAAACAACATATTGTTTACAGTCAATGAACAGATGCTGCTTTGTTGTAGACAGGCTCATAAAATCATAACTGAATGCTGCTGGGAGGTACAAGTGTGTGTTACCCTGTGCACGTGTGCAGTGGTGGAATATCGGTAACTCTTACTCAAGTATACGGTACAGATTTGAAGTACTTGGACTTTACTTAGGTATTTCCTGCGACTTTTTACTTCTACAACACTACATGTCAGAGGGAAATATGAGTACTTCTTACTCCACTACATTTGCCTGACAGCTTTTCATCCCCTTCGTGTTCAGTGAATGTGTTGCACATGAAAAACCAATGATTATCCAACCTACTATAAACGAAAGTTCCACGGTGTTGAATAGCAGTCTGGAGGAGTCCAAGGTTTCTCTTTTCTTTTAAAAATGTATTTTTATATCACTATCTGTCTGCCCCTGATTCCGCCTGACTGCCATTCAGTGCCGTGGATCTTCATTTTTTTAGTGTTTTATTATTTTTTCCTGCATGACGAGGCCTATCACTCACGAGCGCCTGATTTTCACTTTTACAACAATATTTCTGACCCAGTGCAGCACTCCACATATGTCATTAATTATGAATGTTTGTGATAAACTGAAGGATGAGGTAATCTTAGGTTGAGAAAATTCTCCTCCCTCTTAAACGAAATAAACTCTTTAAAACCCTTGTTCCATTAGCTGGAAAATGTGGTGTCACAAAGATGGAAACTGGTCTGTTTCATGAAAACTTTTTAGAGATCAGGTCAGCGTCAGCAAACATATGATGATCTTATAGAATTTGATGCATTGCTGTAGATTAAATTACCAACATAAAGTAGTTCAAATGAGCTCGACATTAAACATGTACAGCAGTAAAATGCAAAATACACATTAATGCAGCAGTAAAATGAATCACACACATCATTTATAATAGTACACTGATAAGGGCCATTTTACTGCACGATGACTACTTTTACTTTTCATATTTTAAGTATATTTAGTTGATAATACTTGCAGACTTTTAACTAAGGTTTATAGTCTGTCAGCATTGAAATGGTTTGGTTCGTCCACTTTAACCTGCAGGAGTTTGTGTGAGGGGTTTTACCGACGCTGAAAAAATCAAGTCATGACGACTGAAACTATTTCAGATCAATATCGTAATAACATCGGGTCAGAATCAACATGCAGAGATGTATAGTTTTTAGCCAAACGACAACAAAAAGAAAATAAATGAAGCCATGGCAGTCGTCCACAAAACGAGGGCAAAACCCTGCCTAAAGCTTGGTAAAGTCTCTTAAAAAAATGTCAAACCTGCACAATCAACAAGCCAGAACCTTTTTGTTGTTGCATTAAAGCTGACACCTAGGAGTTATGTTTCCACCTGCCATACAGATCGCTGGCATGTTGCTTTGTAGATGGTTTTCCAGCTCTCCTGCCAGTCCTCTCTCTACATCCTGGACAGGTACTGTTTTGTCACCGGGGCCAGGTGGCAGCAGCTCCACCATCCGTCTCCGTGTCGGCTAGAGGTGACACTCCATCAGCCAAATGGATTATTCTCATTGGCCGGGTAATTTATTGATGTTTTCCTCTCCTGGGGATAATGGGAGTATGGCCTGTTGATTGATGAGGCGGCACAGCACATGTCTTGCATTGCCGGCGTGTCAACCACAGTCAGCGGTCAGTCCGTCAGTCTGGTGGTGACTTATGCAGCGCCCAGACTAATGGCTTCATGAACTTCAAGTGTGATCATTTGACAGGCCATTCATAGATTATGAAAAGCCTGTTTTATGTCAGTGTTGCAGTCGTTTAAAGCTTTTAAGTCTGAAAAACTGACCTCTTTTGACACAGATTTATTAGAATGCATCCACGCCTTGAATAACCCCAAACCTCGCACTTGATCATAGTTTAATTGGCATTTCTAATTAATGACATAATAAGATATTGAGCAGATATTCCTGCCATAATGATAAAGCACCTGCAGTATAACCTTACATTACCATAGTCACTACCTGTTGAATATTGGACTTAATTTAGGGGATCTGAGATCCATATTTTATTGGTCATGGAAGCTGAGAGGCTCAAAGTCCTCAGAGAAAACATAAGCTGGATAGTTAAACAGGTGGAAAGTGGTAAATGAGGAGAGGCGGAGACATTTCCCTTTGTCTTACACGAGCCTTTAGTCTCAGAGGAGAGACGGTTTTCCAGCAGTCAGCCCCCTGCCTCCATCTGCGACGCTGACAAAATAAATGCTCCTGCTAATTTTAATCTCGACCCAATATGCTTCTGCTGGCTCCTGCTCTGGTAATGCGTGCTCTTGACCTGCTACGCTTGTATCCAGTGTCTGAGGTCTCTGACATACAGCCCCTCTCCTCTCCATTAGACGATACCTGATCCCACACAGGCTTTCACTGATGAAACAGAGCGAGCAGCGTGCGGAGGAAATGGGCTCGCGATGGGTCTTACCGTGACCCCAGCTACTTAGAGCCATTGAATTGCATTTATGAAGAGCCCTCTAGTCTTTCTCTTTACCATTACAAAGTGGCACTCCCCTTTGTGGTATAAGAGATACTACAGGTAGCAGCTAAATTACAGGGTTTGATGTAAGAGGCTTTCATGAAACCAAGTAAAGGAGAAGCAAATCGCTCTGAGGTGGATGTAGCCTACTTCTTTTTCTTGTTGCCTTCAATTTACGATCAGTAACCAAATATACGAGGCTTCTGATATAACCAGGAATAGAATATTTTATAGGGCATTTCTTTGTAGATCTGTGTGTGTTTGTGTGTCTGCCTGTGCGTGTCTGTGCAGGCGTGTCATTCCTCCTCCCGGTCTGTCTCCTTGTCTTGGCTGGCAATCTGCACATCTGTCTGCTCATTGATCACAGAGGGAAGTGCTCCGCAGACGCAGCAGGATAGCCATACCCGGAAAATCCAAACAGATGTGCGAGCATCTTCTCGCACTCACCCAGACATCCTCAAATGTTTTTTCATAACCTTTATTCACCTGGTGTTTTTTTTTTTTTAGCACACTGTTGTCCACCCTGACTCCATTTCACACACATTGAAACCTGCAGCCCCCGTCTGATTCTGTTTAGCATTTAGGTAATTTGGGGTTAGCAGCAATCACAGGGATGTGGCATTTGATATCTACTACAGGCTATTGTTTGAAAGAGAACAACACAGTCGATATTTTTGCTACACAGAACATTGCAGCCACTACAGATACTGGCTGTTGTTAGCTAACAATTTTTCAGGGGCAAAATGTGTGTTTATGCGACAGCTCTGAACTCAACAGGAGCTCCGGCTGTCACCTTCCTGTGTTTTTCCGACTACTCTGTTTGACGTTCACGGAGTCCAAAAACATTCACATAAGCGCACATTTCGCTTTAGCACGTCTTCACCTTAATTCACGTAGCCCAGAGTGAACTTGTATGTCCCGTTTGTGTCTTTGTGTTCACTCTAAACTGGTGACTCTACCACAGATGTACAATTACAACTTTATTTATTATTTAAACGATTATCTTTAGTGTCCTTAGTACGTCCATGGACTCAACCGAAAGTGGTCTATGAGGTTTAATGCAGAAACCAAACATGCTAGCTTGCATCGGCCTATGTTTACGTCTGGTTTTGCATTTATTTTACTTTTGTGATTAAGTTTTTACCAAAAAAAAAAAAGTGTAGTGTAACAGTAGCCCAAGTACAAGTACACATAGTAATAATGTCAGCATATTAACTGAGTTATGCTAGTTAGGCAGATATGATATTTAGCTACAGCTTGCTAACATTAGCTAACATTAGCCAACATTAGCTGCTAGCTAGTGTGTTGAAGCTAAGTGTATGTTACAGCTCACTTTGACACAAACGGTTGTATTTAGTTTTTTTGTCACTGTAATTTGCTAATTTTATCTAGTTACTTATTAGACTGTCGCTAACAACGCTGCTGACATTATTGTGTTTTCTTTTTTGAGCACTGATTTTTGCTCCGTCCATTTTTTTTTCCAGAAATGTAGCTACAGCCTAGGTTTATGAAAGTAGCATCTAAATAAAGTTAAAAACACCCTAGCACATGCAATTATTTTGTTGCTTTATTGAGCTTTTAACCAACACCGTATCGTATGTCTTGGCTAAGCTGGCAATGGTGTTTTCAGTGGCTTTTGAGAGGAGCTCCGATTCAAAGAAAATACTGATGTTTCTTCTGTTTATTCACCGCAGGTTGACTTGGTCCCATCTGACATTAACGCCTCTAGTGTATTGAATTCGAATCTGTAAAAGGGACCTTTTTCTTTTCAAAAGTTACGAAGGTTATATCTCATGTCGGTGCAGTGGGATATTGTCATTTTCATCTGTAGATTTCCTCATGTACCCAAGGTTTAACACAAAAAAAAAAAAAAAAAAGGGCTATGGTGTGTCCACGATAAAAGGCACAAAATCTGTCACATTTATTCTTCGTGCAGGGCCAGGATTCAGCTATCAGCGTAGTCTGAAGAGCTTCATTTGACCTCAGAGCAGCATGGAAAGAAAGAAATTAAACTATCCAAGCAAGGAAGAAGGAAAAAATATCAAATAACAAAGATGAAATAGCAAGCTGTTGTAGCATAAAAACCAATAATGTCCTCTAATGTCCCCTAAACCAGTGCTTCCCCTTAGCCCCCACCCTCACAAAGCAGTTGAGGCTATAACTCTCAACAAAATGATGTAGTGGACTAGCTGCGGTATAAATGGGATTGCAGTATCACTAGCTATTCTCCTGTCCACAGCTTCATTTCACTGACTCTCAGCTCCCCTGCTAAGTTCAGTAATGGAGCTTTAAATCCCCTCTGTTGTTGGGTCCTCGCTCATTTTGCTACCGGGTCGATGATAGAGCTCTTGCTTCCTGTGCCACCTTGTTGATAAGACTTCACTTTGTGCCTTGAAATGCCACTGATTATTTTCCCTCCTCACATCAGCCCCACACTCCTCCCTCCTACATGCTCTGTATGCTTTTTCTCCCTGCAGACATCCTCATGGCCACGCTTTTCTCGGCTAATACACTACGCTGAGATGAATACTCTCTTTTTGCAGGACTTTCTATTAAGATACAGTGAGCTCTTTTCTACTCCGCTCTTTTGTTGTATTCAAAGGTCAAACCCCAAACCTTGCTTTTCATCTGTTGCAGAAGCTTTGCTTTCAGGTTTTGCTGTGAAATTGTGTGTGTTTGTGCACTTCTCCCGCGCGTGTTTGTGCAGTCCCATTAGAGAAAACAACAGATCGAGAAAATCTGTGAAAAAGGAAAGAAAGGCTGCGCGTGGGAAGTTTCGTCTGACTGTGATTGTTAAGAATGAGACGGGTGTTTGAAGGAGATTGCATCTATTTGTGCTTTTCATGTTTTTTTGAGCTAAAGTACTCCCGATTTTTTGACACTCAGTTGTAGTTGTTGTGATTACTTCGGCATATCCTCACCTGCAGACTGCAACAAAGCTGACTGCTTTCAAAATACGGCCCGACATTCACCTTCTCTGACTTTTTCTTCTGTTGCTCTCTTGCTGTCTTGCAGAGGCCTTTGATCTGGTTCTGCGTCACGGTCGTAACTCCACTCTGGCCATGCTGAAATCAGAGTTCCCAGGACTCGGAGGTGGGGCCCAGAGCACAGTGGGGCAGCTCTTTTTGGACATGTCGTTGTACATCCTGGGCTCCGACTCAACAGTGGACCACATGGTGACAGTGCTCTATGGCCGCCTCTTCCCCCTGATGTACCGCCGCCTGCTGGGGGGCAGCACTTCCACTCTGTCCGAGGACTGTCTGAAAGGAGCCTGGAAGGACTCAGGAGCATTTGGCTCTTATCCCAAACTGATGATGACTCGTCTGTCTCGCTCGCTCCTGGCTACACGAGTCTTCTTGCAGGCGCTGAACCTGGGAATCGAAGTTGTCAATACCACCGACCACCTGCGGCCGAGTCGGGACTGTAGCCGGGCCCTGCTGAGGCTGTGGTACTGTCCGCACTGCCAGGGCATGCTGGGTCCACCAGCCTGCAGAGGCTTCTGTCAAGCCGTGATGCATGGCTGCCTGGGGGGAGCGGCAGAGGTGCAGCCTCACTGGAAGAGCTATGTAGATGGACTGGGGAAGCTGGCCAGCGCCATGAGGGGAGAGCAGGACATGGAGGCTGTGGTTCTCAGACTGCCTTCTATGATCAAACTGTCTCTCAAGCACGCTGTGAACGCCCGAAGCCGCCTCACTGCCCTGGTGAGTCCACTACACTAATGCCATTTTTACACAACAAAGGTCTATTGTGTCTAAGATTTACAGGGATTTAGGGGGATCTAATTACAGAAATGGAATATAATATTCGCAGCTATGTTTTTTGTTAGTGTATAATCACCCGAAAATATGAATCGTCATGTTTTTGTTTTGTTTTTGTTTCATTTCAGATTCCCCCTGTTTACGGTGTCATGGTTGTACATTAGCTCATAACAGACTTCCTGTTCTTTTTGCGGTTTTATGGCAGGTGGCATCCAGCTTTAAGGTGCTTTTCGTTGCCTACTGTGTTTGAGCATGGACCAGCGTTAACATCCCCTTAAGTAAAAAGCTCGAACGTGGGCCTTTGGCATTTTTAGCGGCCACCGTAGGTCAGGGTGAGGTGCAATCTGCGACTCCCACCACTACTACATGTCACTTAGCCTTTACCTCCTTTCACACTGCCAGTCGAATCAGGAGATGCTTTCTCACCTCGATGTCCTGCCAGTGTTGCATCTTGCACGATACAAATAACAAAATCGCTGTTGCCCGTTGTTCCTGACTGCAAAGAAACAATAAATAATGCTCCTGCTTGGCTAATTACCTGAGTCATAGCATTGCGCTAGAAAAGGAGAGAAAAATATCACTGCTGGAGCTGATAAATGACTATTGCAGAGTCATTTGGAATGAATGCTGACTGTACGCTTTCACACCTAAGACAAAAGCCAGATGTTAGTGGGGTTTTTTTCTCCATTGTGAAAGGACACACAGGCGGAGGGGAAACCTAATGGGAGGACAATGCCCCATCCGTTGGACACGAGGGCTCGCTGAATAGTTTGATGAGTGTAAACATGATATGAATCATATGCTATGGCATTTGCAATCACTAGATCTCAACCCAACCGAGTAGCCTTGGAGATAACACCCATGTGTTAGACAGTATCCTCCGCCACAATCACCAAAACACCAAGTGAGAGGAATAGCTTTTGGAAGAATGGTGTTAATCCTTCCAGTAGAGCTCGTAGACTTGTAGAATCAATGCCACTGAAGCTGCTCTGTGGTGGCCCAATACCTCATTAATACACTTCACGTTGCTTTTTTCTTTAATTTTCACCTTTCTGTACTTGCTGAGTCGATTTCAGACTGAAAATAGCACTGTTTGAAAAAACGGGAATATGGAAGACAGACAATTACTTTCCAGTAAATTCAGGGAACCCAAACCAGAACACTGAATGGTGGTTTCTAATACTACGTGACAGGATTTTATGACTGAGGAGAATTATCAGAGCAGCACTCAGCTCAGCTTCAACGGTTGTAAAGTAAACAGAGGAATTAAGGTGCATTAAAATGTTTACTGTGTGCATTCGTCGACGAGGTCTCCCCAGTTTCGCAGATCCTAGACAGACTGTTTCAAGTGCTTTTTTGTCTTAGGTGGCAGATTTCCTACCGACTTTCTACACAAATGAGAATGACGTGCAACTGCCTGAGATTTCAGGAATATTGGACCTAATAGATTGAATTCTGTTCGTTCAAGGAGTGATGTTTTTGTGAACTTTATGTTATTACGAATGCGAGACTTGCTGGAGTCATATGACATGTATTGCAACAGATTTTCTACGCTAATGTGTAAAATTTATGTCGCAAAGTGTTCCGTCTACCAGGAGTGTGCATGCATTTACATGTTGACATAGCCTAGCCTTATCACATCACAGCAAAGTCGATTTCAGGCTCGAGGATTTCCTTATTTAATGAGGCAGGATATGTAGATATATGGAGGATACTTCATATGCTTAATATCCTCAACAAATGCAAGAACAACACAGAAGCAGACATAAAAAGATCACTAGTAGAGGGATGGCATGGTTTATTTAACCAAAGTCAGCTTTAAAAAGTGGATTATAGGATCGGATAGGAGAAGATGTTTTTTTTTTCAGGCAGTCAGACAGATGCTTCCTGCAGCAGCGCTGACCCGTTACATGTGCGGTTTCAGCTACGATCAAACCGTCAGATTTGTTCGTAGCCCACATGTGAAGTCAGGGAGAAGCGCTCATGAAATATGAAGGCCCCTTTTCAGTCAGAGTTACAGAGCTGGATGTGCTTCTGCTTCTGTTATATGCGCTGAACTTTTCACTCTCACACCCCGAATCCCAGCGGTGACCAGGTTTCCACTCAGAACCCATCATTTATTAACACACAGGTTGACCTCACTTGCTCTGCAACGCGAAGGCGTGGCTACATCCACGAACGCTGACTTAGGGAGAAATCTCTTCCCCGCTCTCTCTCCCGTCTTGTTCTCTCTTCCTTGCTGCGAGTGTGAGAGATCCTTATCCAAAATGAAAGAAGTCCTGTGTGGGTTTATTTAGGACTGCGGCTCCAGTCGGCACAGATGACTCTACGGTGTGTTTATGGCTCTGACTCTGGTTCCAGTATATAGGATTAAAGGCTGCTATGGCACTGTTGTTGTTTGGCTCTGTGACAAGGTCATGTGTGTCTGAATGTAATCTCGCAGAGACACTCCTTTCTCAGCGGTGTCACTGAAGGGACAGAGGCATCATTTCCCTGATGGCTAATTTTGTCTCGCTGAGGTATTATGGGAGATGAACCAAAAGTAGACAACACCTGATTACTGCACCTCAAATAACCAGCATCCTGTAGGACGTTGAGTCTGAATGAAACTTGGGGATTAAAGGACAATTTATTTTCTTTTGTCAAGGTTGTATTATTCTTCGTGTAAAAGTACCAATAACAAATAACTAAGTATATAAGTTAGGCTCAAGGTTTATTGTTTGTCTGTGCCTTTATTAACTACATGCGTGTTTTCTGATCTGCTTTAGACAATTAAAAGAACATGATTCTGATTGTTTGAATTTTAAAGCAAAAAATGAATTAAAGTAAAAATAACAAACCAGAAGCAAGGCTGCGTGACAGGCGCAAGATAAACATCATTAGAAACTGACATCTTTGCATACATTTGAACATATTCTAAGAAAGAAAGAAGAAAGGAGAGAAAAGAAGAAGGAATAGAATTAAAAAAAGAGAAAATGGGGGTTTTCCATTGCAACGTAAGCGTGGTTGTTACAGTACATCAAAAAGAGCAAAAAAGGACGAAAAGGAGAATAATACTCTGAACAAACATCTTCCATGTGCCACTGATATCCATGTAAATATACTTGCACACACATAAGATCGTATCATGATCTTTTGAGGTAGAATCACAATTTTTCTCATCTTGTATACAATGTAGGCGCGTTACAACCGATCTATGATACTTTTTTCCAAGGTTTCTGGAGGCGTAGGTAGGTTGTGGTGTGACGGCTTTTTGTTGTTGTTGTTGTTATTTGGCAAAGAACTCCACATTTCTGCATCATTTTGTATTATT
>JAPQRN010000002.1:22800464-22811500 GCA_037367275.1 Coranthus polyacanthus | reverse complement strand
CGGTCTCCGTAGGTAGATGTATCAGCCCACAGATCTGTCTGTATTTCCTGGTTCCTGGTTGCTTGCACTTGTAGCTGTCAACACGTCGGATTGACCTCCTACACAGACACACACACACACGTCTTCGTCTAGTAGTAGTGTGTTTGCGTGTGTCTTTGTCTGTAAGCGAGCCTCTGAGTGCTGCAGGCCTGTCTTAGTGGATTACAATCCTTCTCTCCTGTTTAAACAACCTGGGAGATCTAGGGAGCAACTGTGGATGTTCACCACTCCCCCCTCTGACAACCAGAGACCCTCAAGAAAAAATACAGAGGGCTTGTGGATTCAGGCACTGTAATTTCCTCAATTACCTTTACTGTATTACCTCATGCAGTCCTGCTGCAAATGAGAAGGGTTTCTTTTACCCCCCTGCCATCCCTTTTTCAAGATCACCCACACATGATTCATCCTAAATATGTCTCAAAAAGCCTGTTTTACAGGGAGATTACAGATTTAGGTAGACTTAAAGGATGATTCCAGTTTATCTCAGCTCTGGTCTTATTCAGTAGGTTTGTCAGTCACATATACAAAAATGTGTGCAGGGACCTGGGAACAGGGCAGCGCTGCTTTGAAAAAGTCAGATAAGGCGAGGTGTAGCCAGATGGACGGGAAAACTGTGGGATGCACGAGTTGAATCAGAGACTTACATGACGCTTTGTTTTGTCTTCCAAATAGGGATTGACTGACATGTATTTTGGGATGTTCTTCAGGGTCGATACCGATAGCAATTAGTCGTTACCTAAGAGACAAATATTTGGAGCAGATATTATTGGACAAAGTAATATAATAACTGTCAGTTTTCACATTGAACTGGAGGAATTATAACTGGTAAATAAATAAATAAACGTTCTTTTCTTGTTTCAGTGTTGATTGGCTAATGCTCGCGACGTGTAACCAATCAGAAAATGACCAGTCAATTTATTTCATCGGATACTGGATTAAAAAAAAACAGATAATTGCAGATGGTTAGAATGTGCATTTCAGAGCCAATAATCCATCTATCCAAACTTTGCAACGCCTCCAGATCTTAACAAATATTTTGTAAACCATAAGACAGAGTGAAAAAAAAAAAATCCCAAGTTGGTAATAAAGTGGAACTGTCCTATAATGTAAAATACGCAGGACGAAACGCAGGCTTTTCAAAACTTCCTGCTCTGACAGGGATAAACATTGTTACCCGTATGATTACAAGCAGAGCGGCTGCAGTGTGCACTGTTTACCGTGTGGATCGGGTTCCTGATCGGCTTTTGATGAGATTTCGCTAGAAAATGCAGTTTGGTGAAATGACAGAGCTGATTGTGTTACAGAGACTCACATCGCCTTGCTCTGCGTCTCGATGTGATCAGATGTTCTCAGTAACCCTACGCTGCTCTCTTCCTGGCTTCCATGTCGCGCTGACGACGTGGTGTAGTACATGTGGACATTCCTGGGATTTGGATTGTCTTTATATAAACGCCTGATATTTATGCAGATTGACTATTCACATGGGAGCGTTTAATCCCGTATCTGATGACCATACAACAGGGAGACGCACACTTCTGCTTGAACTCAGACTTCCCTTTAGATCTCGACTTCAGTGGGCTGGATTAACATCTGACAAAAGGCTCACTGCACTTGATTGCATATTTCATGTGCAGTAAAACTCTTTATGACTCATAGCAGTGCTTTTTTTTTCAAATTTTTCAGAAATCAAATTACACAAATATTTTTATTGCAAATCATCGCCACACTGGCACAAAACAATACGATGCAATATAATACAACAGTCCTGTCATAAATTCACCCTTTGTGATGTTTACAATACAATTGCGCCAGTGATTACTAAGTTTATGGCAACTTTTGAGGCCACAATTCATGTTGTTTCATATCTCATTTCATCATATTGTAAACTGTCACTGTTATTGCGTCTCACGTTTGTGTATCCGCATTAACAAACAAGGAGATGTAAGAAAATCTGCCAACAAAGACCGCTGATGTCAGGTTTGACCCAACTTTAAATATCCTTTATAATCCTGCTAAATGTTTACTGACTATACACAGTGTTTCATGGGCTAAGCTGCTCTGAGCAGACATGTTGTAAACAACCTCTGAAGGCTCTGGAGAAAGTGATGTTGTATAGTTAAAAGCAGTTTTACAAGGTCTCCGCCTCCCTGCCAGTTGAAAGACCACCAGCTCTGGGTGATGCAGGGCTAAAAGCAAATGGACTAATTAACCATCTGATATGAGATAGTAGGCAACAACTTGCAGATAATTACTTACACATGCCCTGTTTGTATGCGGTGTGCACGAGGACACGCCAACAATGAGCTCGTATGTGTAATGTTCCTGGACGTGGACCAGCAGACTGCCATTCTGATTAAAAATCGGCAGTATTTCAGTCTCATGATGTCTCTGTGTGTTTGCGTAGAGCGTGTTCAGAGCTGCAGGCTGAAGAGTGTGTGGGTTATTGTATTTCACGTACATTCAGGTCTTCATTCGGGACATGGGTGACTCGCCTTTACTGGTCTTTACAAGTCCTATACGGCTCTTTTATCCTGCACACGTTTTCCATTTGAATGAACATTATTCTCCTTTTGGCTCAAACTGCGGACACAATCAATGGTTCTTCCAGCTCGTACTGACCCAGTTTCTAACCACGAATCGGCTCCAGCCCACAGTCTACGAGGCTGTGTCATAAAGTATAGGGGCTACAGTGAAGGGGAACCTGGGACCCCTCCAAAGAATCCACTTCCTTCCAACTTTAATCCCCCTGATGTTTCATTCCTTCACTCCTAAGTGCTTCGTGACGATGGCGCTGTAAAATGCAACTATGCGGCAGGAAATGTGTCATTTCTCACGTTGTCAGTGTTGATCAGAGTATCAGCAGATACAGAGACAGTCTGGCAGGGAGACCCAGGCCTTTGTGCCTCTGTGAAGCTAAACTAAACACCAAAGGAAAAAAAAAATCTAAGAGCTGTTCGCCTCAGCTTATAAAACAACGTTTTCTCACGCCTAAAGCAGCTGATGTCATAACTGACCTGAAGCCAAGTTTAAAGTGAACTGTGCACTATAAATGGATGAAGAGAAATGGCTTTCTCCTTTGGTTATTGCTTCTTGACTTGGAATCTTTAAACATTACAGGACTGTGAGGAGCCGCGGACATTTTTGTGCTTGCTTACACAGTGCGCAAATTCCTGTGTGAGGTCCTGTCTGTGTGTTGTGCTCTGTATATGCAGTAGCTGATGCAGAAAATGTGCATCAGCATCCTCTCCTCGGCTGCGACATCGAGTTGTTGATATCCAGTGGTACCAGAGGTACATGTCCTGCTTAGTTTACTGCAGCCGCGACACTTGATTACTGCTTCAGTTTTGGGAAATCTAGCCGCGCGCGTTCCTGCCTGGAGACGCATATCTAGAGTTAGCGCTCTTAAATTAGAACACATTATTTTGATGATGTGTTCTTGTTCTGTGGAGATGAGTTTGTTTTTCTGAACATCTGTTTAACTTCCCAGAGTATCAGGTTTCTCCACTGAACAACTAATCTCACAGGAGATGGTTGAGCTAGTGGCAAAATAGAGCAATTATGTGATTGGTCTTTGATTACACAGTGTTTCCCACTCATTTGTCAGATGAGTTTGCCATTTAACGGGTCAGACCTCCTGGGATTATTCTGACAGGCTTCTCGGCTTTATGACACTATTTGGAGAGATACATTTGCAATACCACAGATGTGAAAGACATCTTTGTTAAGGTCTTTTTTTGATTCCCTTTGGGCTAAATACAATTATTCCATCCTGCTCTATGGTTGAAATTATTCTGTCATTTAAGGGATAAGACACATCTTTATATCGCAGGTCAAAGATTTGATTGAGCACACTTACAAATGTATCGGGCTTCCATCATTTTCTATCTCTCCTTGTTCGCTGCCTTTTCTTCCCAGCTGTGCCGAGTTGTGTGTGACAGACTCCAGCTCTGTCGCCCTTCCCTCTTCCAGCCCCCTCCTCCTTCTCCCCTCGTCTAAACCCCTCTCCTTGCAGCTTCCCAGCCTAATTGAAGCCAGAACCTGGGAAAATCCTGCAGGTAGGACAGGAATCCAGGGTGGAAAATAAACCAGATCCCAAGCGCCACAAATTCCATCACGCAGTCTCACTTCCTCCGAGCCACCAGAGCCTGGGCAGTTTGCGCTCAACACCTCGTGCACACTTATAACGAACACACTCTTAAATATATAACTCACACACATACTTGAGGATGGACAGTTTTTACTGTGCACACACATAGCATTTGCTTGCTGCAGTTAATCTTGCACACACATACAGTAGTTGGCAAGAAACATCCCCACCTCATTTATAGCAATGACATGTAAGCACACGAGTGGCTATAAAATAAAGCAGAGCTTCAAATACACTTTGATGAAAACAGACAGACACAATGTGCATAATAAATACAGCACAGATAAAATGGAAGCTGCTTCATGACAAGACCAGCATGTGGTGGCCTTTTCCTACAGGGTGTGCTTACAATCAGATTAATAGACACCATGGGTGTCAGACTAAGCCTGCTGTTTTGTAAACTTACACTTGCTAACCTAGCCATTATGCTTGCTCCAGTCAAAGAGGCTGACTTCTGTTTGATGTTATTTACTGAAGGTTTTTGAAGCGTTATTTAATATACCCCCTCAGGGCCTTCGTCCTCTCGCCCTCCTGGTTTTTATGTCTGTGTGAAGTACAACTCTGGAAGTAGAGGAGGAAAGGAAGGCTGTTATGCCGCTATATTTGTGAGCAGGGATAAGCCATGAGGGTTCTTTAAATGAAGTGTGACACCTGGTGTAAACCTCTGAGGAGCTGCAGGGCGTTTGTTGAGGCAGAGTCGGTATATTCCTGTTAGAGCACCACACGCATGTTATCCTCTTGCTTTCCGGAGCCTTCTGACTTCATGGTAAGTTTAGGATTTTAGGAGTTATGAGGAGTTATGGTTCCTTAACTTTAGGAATCCGACCAGATACCACCCCTCCTCCCCTCGGCACACACACTCACACACCCCTCTCTAACCCCTGCTGGCTGGGAGGTCAGACAGAGCATGTGAGGGCCCTTTTCCTTCCAATTAGTCTGCCTGCTAATGAGGCCCAACCATCCCTTCCACCACTGCCACCCATTCCTTCTTACCTCCATACCTCCACCTCTCCCCTCCTTCCTTGTACCCTCCTTTCCCTTCTCCTCCGCCACCCCTCCCTTAGCCCTGAGGCCCGAGCCAGGGTCGCCACTCTCTCTCCCCACTCCTCCCCCTTTGCTCCCACACCAATACCACCCCACTGGGTGTAATTATCACACAGCCAGCTTATAAAAACCCTGCTGCACAAACGATGGACTGCAGCACACTTAGTTTTTAACCGCGAGTGTGTGCATGTGTGTGCTTTTAATTTTTCCGGGTGAATATTTCTTTGCCTTGCTTTTTGAGTTAAAAAAAAAAAAAAAAAAAAGCTGTCAGGCAGAGGAGATATGAACAGCTGAGTCTTCCTGCCGCAGTTTCTCATCTGATCCACACATCCTGGGCTTGTTGTCATTGGGCTCAGTCACGTGTTGCGGTGTAACAGGATCCCCCCCCTCCGAAGAGGTCAGGGGTCACACTTCCTGTTTCCTGTCTCTGCTAGGTCATCAGAGGGTCTCCCTGTGAGGGTCAAACCTTCCTCTGTTCCTCCTCTGCCTTTTGTTCAGGGCAGCGTTGCTTTTGGAGAGGGGGGCACAGCAGAGTTGAGGCTCCTCTCTGGACCTGTCATTAGCACTCCCTAACTTTATCATCCCCTCACATGCCCCCTGCCTTTTCATCCTGCCAGGACTGCATACCTTTCCCTTTAGTAATAATAACTTCAGTGTCTGAGTGTATTTCCTTTTATCAGCAAGGCCTCACAATTATTACATACCTGATTGCAATTATTTGAGCTAACTGCAATTATTTTGCATAATCTTGATAATCGTTTCCATTCACCTGTTAAAAACAACTGCATGGAACTAACAGAAACATCATATTGTTGACAGCGCGGTTTCAAAAGCATCATCTTATCACGTCCCCGTCTTCTCCTATAATTTAATATGTAGGATTTGTGCATGATCACGTGCTCACGTGAAGTTTGTGTTGGAGTCTGTTTTGTGCTGGGAGCTGGTCGTTTGTCGACGTTCGCTAACTCCGTTTAAAGCTAACAGTAGCCAGTGTTGCAAACTGTTGCTGCTGTAGAGGAGCAGAATAGAAGCATTGAAGAACAGAGGCTATTCTCAGAAAACACGTGGAGTACTCTATTTAGAAATCAGTGTAAAGGCTGCTATGAGGCTGTAGGCAAGCGACTGTCTTGTTTGTCTCGAAATGGAGTTAGCTGACATCAACACGAACAGCACAAAACAGAGTCCAACACAAACCTCACATAAGCACACGAGCACGGTACTTCACTTGAATACCCTGTTTATTATATTGTATATTCTGACAAAGCAGGCTTGTTACTTTATTGATTATTTAAATTTTTTCAACCTAAACGGATGGGACAATAACATAAAAAATGCAATCCCTTGGTGTATCCATCCGTACTTTTTCACTTTTACTTGAGTAAAGTAAAATAAAGCAAGTTGAATCTGTACACAAGTATCTTTACTTCTGTTTGAGTACAGAAAGTGTGTACTTTTGCCACCTCTGAACAGCCCTAATTTAGCCATTTTCTGCCTCTGTCTAACCACTGCTTCTGTTAGCCACATGCTAAACTAGCCGGCAGCAGTGGAGCTGGTTGTAGCCCTACAACCCTCTAAACCTTGTGCAAGCACAGACTTCTCCGCCCTCCATTTATCTGCTTACCCGGCCGAGCGTCCGCCGGTCCCCGGTAGATGTGATCATGGGACATGCAGTGACAGTCTGCTGATGTCAAAATAGAAGGTATCTTAGCAACACATGACTCTGGGAACCACGGCGATAACGTGTAGAGCAGACGAGCAGCAGACAAAAAGAGATTGTCTGTAGGGTGTAATCTGATTTAGCAACCAGTGGCCTGTGCAGGAATGGGACTTTTTAAACTATTAAACCTCATCCAGACAATTGGCCACATTCACAGACATAAGTCAAGATTTTCATTTGGTTAGCCTCTAAAAAGATTGGAAATTGTTGTCATACCAGATGTATTTAATACTAGGGGGAATTAACCCTTTGTCTTCATGCTCCAGCCTTGATCTGAATTGAATAAACAGAGCCAGCAGTGTGTTTTATTCTTTCCGAAGATGAACTGGAAACAAATCGTTTAATTATATTTTAAATGTATGTCGAGGGCTTAGTAGCTTCTAAAGATAATCTACCAGAAGGTCCTGCCAACAAAGTCGAAACATCTCTTCAGGTTTCAGTCCAAACTGGGGGAAATCTGGAAATAGCCTTATGGGCTTAGTCAGAAAGGTGGAGTGGACACACGCCCAGTTTAACACACAACTGGAGAGCTCCTTTTTTTTTATGCTCCGTCTGTGTGTTTGGTTCCAACTGGAATTAACATCAGGAAATTAATCTTGTCTGCATTAACTGTCTGAGGCTGGGCTCCCGTTGCGTGACATACTCGACCACGGACAGATAGAGGAAGACAAGAGGGGAAGGGAAAAAACAGAAAGAAGAATGAGAGAGAGAGAGGTGGAGAGAGAGAGAGGGGAAGGGCAAAGATCCCCCTCCTCTTTACATTTCAGATTTAATAAAAGTTGAGTAATGAGTCGGGGAGAGCGGGTGGGACTGCAAGGCGGGCTGTGTCGCCCCTGCGCCGCTCCGCCTGTCAGCATGCTGAGGAGCTTTCCATGAGTCACTCTGTGGAAAGTGCCTCTTGTCATCCCTCTGTCTGTTTGTCTCTCTCTCTCTCTCTCTCTCTGTTGCCTCCATCGGTGTCTCTCATCCATCCATTCATCATTGTCTTGCTTTTCTCTCCTGGCTCTGAGGTCCAAATTGCACGGCTGCAAACTTGATACAAGGGCTGCAGCTTATAGTGCGCATGTGGGGATTAGGTGGAAGGAAAGTTAATTTCCTTCTTTTATCAAGAAAACATAGTCTTTGCTGAAAAGTCATGTGTTTGATTTGTCTAACATATTGACCCCGGGCATAAGCTGTTGCTCTGCTGTAACAATATGCTGAAAGCGAGCCAGTTACAGCCCTTAAACAGAGTCAAATAAAGTCTTTTTTTTTACATCTTACACAAGACTATAAAAAGCCCATTAATTGTTAAGACCTGGCCTCTTTGTCGCTATCGAAATTAAAGGATAATTCTATTTTATTTGGGACTTCTTTTTGAAGTTTTTGGCGTCTAAGTTTGACTCACCAACTTAATTGTTGAGATTCGAGATATTGTATTTGTCATAGCTGTAAAGACAGATTACTACCAACGTTTTTGATCTGCCCAGTTTTGGTTTCCTCTCAAATAAAAGTTGTGTAGATAATCTCACTAAATTGTTAGCTTTTTACAACCTGCGATCTTTTAAACACTCACTCTTTGTGAAGAAGAACCCAAGAAAATGTCAAAGACATTCAATAATAATGCATCGGAATTACACACTTTCTTTGCTCAAGGACAAATGTAGAGACTCTGGTAAAAGTAGGAGTGCTGATCCATCTTCTTTAAAAAGTACAGGCTCTGAAATGTACTCAAAGTGTAAAAGGTAAACGTAGCCCCTCTGAACCTCAAATCACATTAAGGTTCAGATTGTAAGACTATTAAACCCTTCATAACTTCAAATAAAATATGTCTTCTATGTGGTTTCACCATTACATCATTTACGTAGTTTTTTTGTCTTATGTCTTTGATGCCGTTTTTGGTCTCATTACTTCTTTGACCACATTTTCATTTTGTTAATGGATACACCAAGGGATACACCAAGGGATCTGGGTCTTTTCTATGTGTTACTGTCCCGTCCGTTTACGTTGAAATCAGTCTCCATTGCGAAGGAATGCGATGAGGCAAAATAAAAGTAATCGATAATTACTCTCACATGCTTTAAAGTCACACTAACAAGCCTGTTTTGAAACTATACGGAGCAGAAAGTACAGACGTTTGTGTTCAAATGTAGGGAGCAAAAGTCAAAAGTTGAAATATAAATATTCGAGTAAATACGTGAGAACTCTACTACTCTTTGTACAGTAGCAAACTATTTGTAGCCGTTTAATGCGGCATAGGACTGGAATGTCAAAAATCAGGTCAGCAGTTTTCATCACTATGTTATACTAAAAACAGCACGTGACGGCTGTGCGCATTTGAAGCCGTCAACTCAGAGCAATCTCTGAAACCATAAACATGAGACGGCAGAACGTATGAGTGTATGGTGAGCAGCAGTCTGTTTGGGAACTTAAGCCTTAAGTTCTGTAGATTAGATTTGTAGACAAGATGTGTTGAGGCATTGATAGAAACATTTGGAGCAGCAGATTCCGTCTGGGCCGAGTCATGAGCAGCTTGTCCAGACACGTCCTCCTCTGCATGGAAAGGAGGACACAACACAAGACCTGATCCCAGTCACACACTGACAACGAGCTCCTTCTTTTCTGCTCACCTTCTGTCTTCATTCGTCATCCTCTCGCTTTTTTCTCTGCTAACGTGACTCATCCGCTAAACAGTTTCAATCCTGAGATTTTGCAGTTCCTTCATTCCTCCTGCGATTTTATCATTCTTTCTAGCTGAGATTTAAGACGAGTTGTGTTGCCAGCTCCTGTCAGCGACCGCAGCTGATGATCAGTGAGCGCAGGTTGATTTCTATCAGCGCAGGTCAACCGGTGGCTGGGCTCAGTTGCAGCTGTCGTGTCGAACAGTGACCCTGTGTGGAGTTCATGTCATGTGTGGGAGGCTGTGACAGACTTGCGGTTTCTGTGTCTCTGTCTGGGCTGGCCTGCATTGAGCAATCCGCCACATGTTTGGGCTTTGTGTGCAGCCTTTGAGCCCATGTTTCCTTGGTGTGACTTGCGCTTTTGTGTTAAGGGGAGGTGAACCCTGTGGGCTGCGGGATGCCTAGCTGCGCTGATTACACGTTCTGTGTGTCCAGCTGTCTGTCGAAGCCAGCTCCCGATGCAGCTCAGAGAGAGAAGAGAACAGCGAGAGCGCCAGATTTCCTCTGTTAATTAAAAACATACTGAACATTTCTCCCAAAAAAAAATGTCTCTTTTATTTGTTTCCTCCCTGCTTCCTTTTGCTTTGGGTTTTTTTTTTTTTTTTTTTAATTGCAGAAGATTCCAGCCCAGAGCAACTTGAGGTTTCTCCCTCTTGTGGTAAATCTGGAGGCTCTTGACAGATCACGCTGTGGCTCAGCCTTGCCAAGAGCGCAGCGTCACTTTCGACACAAATATACATCCCACCCCTCCCCGCCACAGCGGCCGTGGCAGAGGCAGCCGGCCAGTTGGCAGCAGCCACAGCGTCCTGCCACAGAACCTCAGAAAGAGGTACTGCCCTGCCTTCCCCCCCGTGGAGAAGGGCATGGCTCAGTGCTACGGCCACTGCTATGATTATGCAGCTGATTTCTTTTTTTGAATTTCCCCAAAACTCATTTTGCTTCGTGCGCTCATCTGCTGCTATTTATTGCTGGTATGTTCTTGTTCTTACTTCCCTTACGTGTATGACTGAAACTTAAATCCAAGAAGTGACAGTCTCTCATGCAGCTGTGAGTCTTCCAACATCAGATTACAAGACCAGGCCTGTTATGTGACAGATCTCAGGCAGATGGGTTGAATAATATGGAATTTATAATTGTACATATGGGAACTGTTTCAATACTCAGATTAGTCCTCAAATACTGGAAGAGCTCTGACAGGCCTTCCTTTAACAAGTGGCTCAATTCCCTAATAAAGACATTATAAAATAATGCTAGCAAAAAGACCGGATAAGTAAAAACATAATCAGTGGGTGGGACGATTTTATTAAACAACTCGAGGTGCAAGAAAAACGAATTGAGAGCTGTGTGTGTTACTGTGTGCATCTTAAATCCTCATGGATCATTGTGTGACTTAGCCACTATGTCCTTTTTTTGTTTCTCCCCTTTTCTT
>JAPQRN010000002.1:22780471-22793036 GCA_037367275.1 Coranthus polyacanthus | reverse complement strand
AGTCGGTTGCTTAATTTCCACGCTAGTACTCCCATCTACTTCTCCAAACGGTACATACACATAATGCGCATAATACATAATACAATCCACGACTGTGGATAAGTACCTCATACAAAACAAAAGTAAAGTAAAGGCAAAGTAGTACTTTTTAGGGCGACCCTAATCAGGACTTCATCATCTACCAAAACCTACTGGAGAAAAGGGAAAAGGTGAGACTCATGAGTTTCATTTGATTTAAAAGCATGATTTAAACATCATATTTTTTCTTCTTGGGAGTTTAAGTGACATAATAGACTTTAATAGACTGACAAAGTGAAACTTTCTTTTGAAGCAAATTATTGGTAAAATACGTATTGTGCACACATGTCCTAACACATAACACTCCATCAAAATGGTTTATTACATTTTATTGTATTATTTAATAACATAAAAATATCAGCGATTTTGCTCTGCGTGGTAAAACATTCCTCTGTCAGTGCAGTTCTTCAACCAGTGATCTTTAGTGCTGCTACAAAACACTATGACTATGATTTATTTTTGTGAGAGAAATAAAAGTGGCAAGCAGATAAAAGAGCAGATGTTGCTGCTCCGTCTAAGGCGAGCCATACTCAGCTGCAAATCAGACATTTTAATTCCAAAAAGAGGTTTGAGATCTCAGCCAGCTGAAATGTGTTGATTTTTGAATGATTAACGGTGAGTTTCAACTAATGTTTTTTTGTTTCGTTTTTTCTAAACGCAAATATGTTTCTGGAGTAAAAAGCCTGGTGTAGATGAGGTGTGGAAGTGGCCGGGTGGCTGATGATGTGTGACACACTGGAAGTGTTCTGACCCAATGTTCTCCACCGTCGTCCCTCCTTGAGCTTATAAACACCCTCTGTAAATTCAGCCAATCCTCCCCCTTACCCACCTACTCCACGCCCCTCACAAAAATAATGAAACTTGCCACCATCTGTGTAAACAGGCTTGGCTAGTGTGAGCTGCAGTCACTCACTCACTCCTTCTTTCGCTCTTACTGGAGTTAGCCACAAGGCCCTGTGTGTCCCCAGTTGTGGGGACAGTAGAGACAGTAGGGGGGGGGGTGTGATGGGAGAGGAGTGGGAAAAGAGGGAGGAGAGGACCAGAGGGATGAAGTTACCCTCTTATTGGACCCTTGTTGGTCTTCCGCCATGGAGCTTTCTCAAATCAGTCCAGGGATAAAACCCTTAAGATTAGCCACAAGGCAGGAAGAAGAGCGCTGGTTTTAATTTCTGTGGATACAAGCACACAGAGCCCCCTGGGTTCTCATCATCTACATGAGGGGGGCCCACCGGCATTTGATTCATTTTGTAGGCCTATGCATTTTTCTGTGTTTGTGTGTGCCTCTCGGAAAAGCGTTTGTTTGCTCAAGAGCTTTATTTACATTCACAGGCACTTTTTGGACGCACTAAATTGATTCCAGGCCCGTTCCTGGGTCGTGTCCATCAGCTCAGCCACAGTCCACAAACACTCTGCACACAGCGGGACCATTCTCGAGGCCCGCTGCTCCGCTGCTTGCTGCCGCAGTGACACACAGCAGCCATTTTGTGGGAATCTCTTAAAAGGGCTGGTGGAGGGTTTGGGTGGTTTGAATTTTACATGTTAACCCTCTGCTCTCACATGCATCCCCTAAAGCCCCGCTCTGTCCGTCTCTCTCTCTCTCTCTCCCTCTGGCAGGCTCTCGTTCTGTTTTTTTAGTCCATTCTTGAAAGTAACTCAACGATGGAGCGAACATTGCAGGAGTCATGCTGTCGATAGACTCTGAGCTGCTGGAGGAAACCACAAGCTAACCACTAAAAGGAGCTCACATAGATAGTGAAACTGCTCAACGGGAGCTCTCACTGTGTACAGTCAGTCCAGCCAAATTGTCACTCTTGCCTGTATTTCTTGTCTGCCTTCCATGACAGGAATGTGGGGAGAATTCTGCATGTTTGTTGGCAGCGACAGTTGCACAACAAACACACGTCTCAATCTTGGAGCTACATTTCGTTCTCCGGACTGACTTACGGTCCGAGCAGAGAGAATGTAAACAGATCTGTGTGGGATGTAAGCTTTCCTACTTATTAGAAGATAAATATAGTATCCTAATAACGTGTTCTTCAGAGGACGTCCCTGAGGCCAAACTTGAAAAAAATGACCCAGCGGTCATCAGCTCGGCTCCGTTGCACGGCCGCTCCTTCCGCTCTCACTCTGATAAGAACCGCCATTGTTCCAGTGCTGTAGAAAAAACAACCTCTGACCCTCCGTCAGCACCGACCTCCGAGCTGCCGAGGGTTACAGGGCTTCTCTGTGAGCAGCGGAGCTCCCCACCCTGAACGAGCCCCTTGCCCTCAGCACAGAATCAACTCTTTGTATGTTTGATTTGTTATGGTTTTTACCTCTCTTGCGCACACTTTCCAGCTTCACAGCGCTGGCACTACTAGGAATTCTCAGTTAAAATTTACACCCCTGACTGTTACTTGCTTTTATTTCTCTTCTAGCTCCTTCTCCTTTGTGCTGTCATATTAGCTGGAAGTGGATACTAAAAATACATCTTAATAAATCTAATTTGGACTGCACAGGGAGAGGCCAATGGGTGCAACATGCTGGTCATCCCCTCACTGACACCACCTCCCTTCACTGACTCTTTTAATTAATAGGTGTTGTCTTGCATTTTTGCCACAAAGCCACAATTTAGAAAGTGTCTGTGAGGTTTGGTTTCTTACTTTGACAGCCGGGGAAGTCCTCTGGTATCAGATTGGAATTTGTTTCAGGTTTGGACTCACCCAATCTTTTGCCTCTTGTTCTTTCTCCTTCAGTTTTGTCCTCCTGTTTGTGTTTTGCTAAAACCTTTATCTCCTAATGTCTTTCCTTTTTCTAAACTTCACTATCTCTGTTTAAGCCTCCTCTGGCATCCTTGTCTTACTCTTTTGCCCTCTGTGTGGGAGGGTCCCTCGGCCTAGAATAACAGTGAGTGTTGTGGAGTGTTGGGAGGCCAGAGCAGCTCAGAGAGCAGTGCTGTTGCAAAGGCCCGGGGCAGGTCCTCCTCTGGGCGTCCCGATTGTCTTGGCCTGAACATTCCCGGCCTCGCCGAGCGCCCCTGTGGTTGGCCTGTGGGTGTGGAGTGCAGACGGTCACATTCCCGCCAGTCCATGGACAGAAGCATCCTGCGCCGCTCCCTCTGTTCCTTCCCAGCTCTCAATCAGCAATGTCCTGGGACAAACAGCCAAGTCACATATCCCATACCAGAAGTAACAGACTGCGGCCGGAGCTCTGCACCACAAGGCCAGATTCGTATTTGTTACAATGTATGAGATAAGACTCAACAAATCTCATTTTTACAAAGGGGTTCAAAAGTGAAGCTAACGAGGAAGTGTCTGGTAAGTGTAATACCACTGGCAGCCACTAGATGTCATCTCCAAAATGGCCTGTCTCCCATAGACCTACATTGAACTTCTGTCAAGTATTCTGCTGGTCCATCTTCAAATTACTCCTCTGTTAATGAGAGTTTAGGGCTAATAAAAGGCTTTGATTGACAGGTGTGATTAACAGCTCACTCGCTTGCTGACTCGGACTTTCAGAGCTTTATCGAATAAAACATTTTTTTTATCCTGACAGGCAGCTCGACTGTAGTTGAGCTTCATAAGTTACACTAACAAAAGTGTCAAATGACTTTGTTACACCAGTGTTTGATGAAGTTTACCATCTTACTGTGTCAGGAAGCTAAAAATCAGCATTAGCTCATCCATCACCTCTCGCGCTCCCGTAGCTCTGGCCTTTTGTTCAAATATGGTATGGCTCCAAAAAAGCCAAGATGGCAACAGCCAAAATGCTAATTCCTGACTTCAAAATGGCAGTTCACAGTGTCTCCGTATATACAGTCTATGGATAAGACTCAGTACATCATGTCTTTACAGGAGCAGTGTCCCCACGTTGCACTTGGGTGGCTCCTGACAAAGGATTACACACACACCACCAGCTTCTTAATTTATACATTTGCTGAGCGTAATATTCAAGTGAATAGTTTGCTCTGTGGAGATGAGACGAGCGATAAAATATTTGCTTTACCTCGGAAACCATAATATCTTTAAAGCTGTTGAATCTTGAAAGCCTAGATCAAATTTGACCAGCTTAGGTGTGTTATGTGCACCCAGCGTCTGCCAATGTAGCAGCAATCTAAACCATCTCTCCAGTTTCATAAGGAGCACCTGTGTTTGGAGACTTAACATTCCACATACTTATCTGACCAAAAAAAGGCCTTTGTGCATAGCACACATGTACTGAATAAACTGTACTGGACCATGAAGGTACACACTCGCCAGAGGGGTTATAATAATGTGTCAAACGGCTGCTGACGTTCACCTATTCCAGAAAGTAATTCAGCTGCATTTAAAAAAACATGTTTACAGAAGACAGCACAAATTAACCATTTCCTATGATTTTCTGGGTCATATAATTATCCCTTGTAGCGGCAGAAAATATGGGTTTTCCACTCACTGTTTCAATTTTTTACATAGTTTGCTTGTTGTGACAACTGCAAGCTGTAAACGACAAGCCTCGGGCAGCGAGCACTGCTGAAAACAAAACTCCAGACTCTCTCCCATCTCTTTTTCTTTTCCCTGCCAGACAGAAACATGCAGCCCATAAACACACATGATTTATATATACGTGTATGCACACACTCCAGCCACTGTTTGACCCGTTAGGGGGATCCAAACAAACATCCGGTCCTTCTGAAAAACCACAATGCCCAGATTTATTTATTTGTCTGTTCTCCCCTCCTGAGAAACAGTCGCTAAAAGAAGACAGAAAAGCGCCGGGCTGAATGTATCCTCTGCAGGTGACTGCCCCTGCTCATTCTTAGTCCCGGGCCTTAGCGTAACCAATCAATGGGTGGACTGTTGACCTCTCCCCTGGGTCGTAACTCGAGCTTATAAGGCCACGATAAAGCCAGCAGGGGTATGCTAGCAAGGTGGCATCCTTTGAGGAGTGATAGAAAATGGATCTGCAGTGGAGGTTTGAATGGACGAGCAAGAGGAGGACTCTGCTCTGCCGAAAGCCTCAAGGGCTCTACTGGTGACATTAATCACAGTCTGGATTGTGGTTCTATTTATGGCCAGGAGTTATCCATCTATTTGCCTAATTGTCTCTGTCTGTCCACGTCCTGGCTCCTCCCTAAGGCCTCCAGAGGAAGAGAGAGAGAAGTTTTATCCATTGCTCGAGGATTACAGTTGTCTGTGTTTTCCTCTCCTCCACTCTCGCTCTGTCTATACTTCTCTTCACACACACAGGCACAGGTGTTCATCACTAATTATACCAGGATATTATTAGTCCCAGCCCTGCGTAGGAGTGTAGGGGATCTAAGTTTGCATAGTGTTCAGTCCCTGTTGGGTTGTTTTTAAAGTCTGCAGAACAAGGCCCCTCTGTGGCGCTGCTCATGTCGAAGTGTTTAAACTAGCAAGAAAGACCCTTTTTTCCCCCAGTTTGAGGGATTTTTTTTTCTCTCTGAGCACATTATTGCCGCTGTAAAGCACACCACACAATGCTCTCCCACTTTGTCTCCCGCTTTTTCAGAAAACGCGCGCACACACCCCACTCAATCATCCGCACACAAACACACAAATGCAGACGCGCATACCCCCCGCCCTCGCTCTTATCCACCGTGTATATAAAAGCTGTATCGAATTGCACCTTGAGCTTAATTGGCTCGGCCGTACAGTGTGCCGCTGTCGACAGTGACAAATCGTTCTTTCAGAGCCCCAAAGAATGTCTGCCCACTGCCATGTCAGAGGACACAGGGGGAGAAAAAAAGTTAATTGTCCCCTGGCTTGCGTTCAAACGATGTCGTAACTGCGAAGAAATTTGTAGGAGATGCAGTTTTAAACCTTGGAGGCTTATTTATTTGCCTCCGTCCTCTGTTTAAGATGCAGCCTGGCAGCCTCTGGGCACCAAGGACCCAAGACGAAAGGGCCAAGCTCTTTGTCTTTCTATTCAAGTAGAGCAGGCTAAAGCTTTAGTCTGACTCCTGACTGCTCCCTCTGATCGCACAGTGGGTAAGATCAGCCACTTCCTCCCAGTGGGTCACTCCCACATGGGAGAATAGTACACTTATCAGATGAGAACGTTAATTCAATTTGGAGCTATCTGTTATTTTAGGAACTTAAATGTGACACTCTGTGTGTCTGGGAGAAAGTGAGTGTTCACAGTCACTGACACTGTGTGAGGGGGAGGCATGTCAGAAATGCACCAGTGTGTGTGTGTGTGTGTGTGCGTTCTTGAGAGGTGCTCTGCATCTGGCTTGACAGGGGGACAAATCAGCTCATAGCTGGCGTTCCTAACTATAGTGCCGCTTTATTACTGATATCCTCCTGTCCTCTCTCATAACGTAGCCTTCTTATTTCAGTCTCCCTCACAGCTTTCTTCTAGACAAAGCAGCACAGAAAGTGTCCAAACGCAAGCGAGCGCGCGTACACACACACACACACACACAGAGAGGGAGGAAGAGCTCTGCTCAGTGTCAGTAGGAGAACAGCTGTGGATGCAGAGCAGCAGTAAGTAGGAGCAGAGCAGCAGGTGACGATGAAGTCATCGCAGTCTACAGAACAGATGGAGAAGAAGGGAGAAAACTGAGGAGTAATGCAGGGTGAACATGGAGGATGAAGTACATTTGAGGCACATATTAACTGTTAAGTTTAGCCGATCAAGCTGTTTTCGACTCAAGATCCTGCTGCCTAATTATATATGCATGGATTGACTTTATCACATCTTTCTCATTATACGAACAAGACTTGGATCAGAAGCCACTGTGGAATTCAGGAAAAAAAAGGATATTTTGTTAAGCTTTGAGTATTTCATAAATCTCTCATTTATAAAAATTGAGTTTTAAGTGTGTGAATGGCCTCGCCACAGAAATGAGCATTTAGCGGGGACGGCAAACCCACGAAACAACATTCGATCTGTCCTCTTTTCCCACAGATTAGGAATACCTTGACATCAGAAATGAAAACATTAACTGGTTTTAAAGCTTGCAATACTTGGGCAGAACTATGGTTTAAACAAAGGCGTGTGTGTTTGTTTAATGTTAGTCTTTATGGCTGTTTGTCGTACTTTTAGTCTCTTTGTTTGTGTTAAAGTGCTGTTTCTTCCCGGACAAGGTCTCGAAGTCCCATATACATTGCATCGGTTGCATTTTATTGAAATGCCACAATGCCCCTATGTATTTTCCCTGTCATATAAATAGAAAAATAAAAATAAATGTCTGCTGCTCACACCCTTATTCAACAAATTCTCAGCATCGCACTATGAAGCACACTTGTCTCCTTTACTTTCTCTACTTTCGGCAGCGAACAGCCACCGTTGGAGCAAATGAGTTAAGAGCCTCGCCTGAGGGCATCTTTACAGTAGCTGTGGAGGGAGATGTGAATGTTAAAAACTACCGCTCGTTACAGTGCGTGGTGTAATTTTCTCCGCGCCGTCCCTGATGTCATTTAACGGCTTTGTCAAAGTCCCAGAGAACCCCCGCCGCAGACACACAACACCATTTATGATTAACGACACAGTGAAAACAAAAGTGTTACCCACAAAAAAATAAATAATAGCTGCACGTGTGAGGGATTGAATTTAACGTCTCCTGACATCGCCGCTGTGGATTCAGTGCACTGTACTGCAAGTGTGTTAGTGAATTTTACAGTTTTGTATGTTTTGCAGTTCAAGTTTAGACGTTGTATCATAACTCGATCACTGGAGAGAAACGTTCGTTGTTTAGAATCTAGACTGGTGTTGACAAGGTGTTCATTATGACACAAAGATCTTGCTTGTGAAATTTGGCTTTTGATGGTCACATGGTTAAGGTCATACATACTTTGAAGTATCTCCCTATGGAACGGAAAAAACCTAAGGCATCTCCTCATGTGTTAAAAGGTCATAAATCTGTTTTTTTTTTTTTAACTCTAAATATTCTGCTCTGTTATATTCTGTCAAAAGCAGAAGACGTACATCAGTCAAGAAATTTGGTTGTAACATATTTTGAGACATGACCTCATGCTGTTTCTGTGGTTTTTATTTATTTTTTTTATTGTTTGTTTTTGACATCTTCACCACCACTTTCATGCATGTCAACACTCAGACACAGTAAAATATATGTCTGTGTGATTCAGCATGTGTCTACAACAATAACATGTGACATCTGGTTATATGTGGAGCTTGGGTTTCTGCTTTTCCCAATGTAACATTGTTTTTACAGCTGCGTAAGACATCATGCAAAAGGAGCACAGACATACCACACATGTTTTTCAGATTTTGTGACAGTGTTTGTTTTAATTGTCTCCATCCTTTTTCCTGCTCCTCTCATATTTTTCATTCTTTCGCCTCCTCTCACTTATCTTTCGTCTGTCTCTCGTCTCCGTCTGTCCCGCTTTCAGACCTCGCAGATAACCTGGGAATGGACGACTTCACCTTCCAGGAGCAGCTGTTGACCCCTCGCTTGGCCACAGCCGGGGTCGAAGGCGTCTCCTCACCTGCGGCTCCGATATGTAGGAGTTCCCTTGTCCCGACTCTACCTGTGACGCTTGCCTTCCTCCTGCTTTGTCGCCACTGACCGGTGGCCACCTCTTCCCTCTAGGATTCAATACAAACTTTGTGGGACGTTACAAACATCTTGAAAGTTTTCTCTGTTTTGTATTATTCTAAAAGTGTTTAAAATCACTGGATGTTCTCAACAGACAAATTAAAGCACACAAGATAAACCCATGGCATTGTGTAAATAAAAAAAACAACCTTCTCTGGTCCCACTCCCATTACAACTTTTGCACCTTCCAGCTCCCCCTCCCTCTGCTTTCATACCGACTTCTGTATAGTAACAAACTGATGGGGCCTCATCATTAGAGAGCTTTGTGATGACCCTGTAAGTGAGGAGCTATTTGGACAAAACAGACACACAACAGACCTTCTTAAAATGCTCCCGCTCTCAGCCTGCACTGAATTATCGCCCCGCAGGAACAACGCGAAGTCAGCTGCTGCCATTTTCTTCCATGGCAGTGAATGATCTCCTGCCAGGACTGCCGGACTTCAGCTGAAGAATTTTACTGAAACACAGACTGAGGTCAATGACCTCAGTATTTAAAGCTGCACTGTACCTTAAAACACTCCGTCTTTCCTTTCCCTTTCTCTCTCATTTGTGTCTTAGCGATAGCTGAATTCACTCCAACCGTCAGTGTTTATTTTGTAAAGCTGGTGCTTTTTTTTTAAAACAGCCCTGTGATTAAAAAAAAAAAAAAAAAGACTGAAGGGCTTTCATATAAGTCTCCAAAACAGCCTGATAACTGTACAGACGTATGTTTCACTGTGTTGGTGCCATGTTTTCAAAACTATGTTTCTTTGCAATATTGGCACATTTCACAAGAAAATGTGGTTTGTGGAATGAACATTGGCTAGACTATGAACCACTGCTGCAAAGAAGGAGTAATAACATATAAATATGTACAAAATCATGTAAATTAACTTTGCTATGTTGGTTTGCATTGAGCTCATACATTCTCAAAGCATTGCTTTTGGAGGTAATTTGTGCATTTGTGCTTTGATTTTCAGAGTAAAGCCAAACTTCAGATTTCTTTTTATAGATTTTTTTATGATTTTTCTTTCAAAATGACGTGTAAAAAAACCTCCCTCACAGATTTCTCTGGAGGACGGTGGAGAATGTTTGAACGTGCACTGACTGAAGATGAACATGGTACCTGCTGACTTCACATCCGTAAGTGTAGACAAAAAGAAGCTCAGGTGTAACTAATAACAAGAACGATGGCTCTGAGCTCTGTTAAAGCCGGGGTTCCCAAACTTTTTCAACTCAAAAACCCAAAAGACACATTTGGTGTTTCTCCGTCACCCAAACTTACAAACACACATCATGAATTGCCATAACATCTGCATTTTTACTTTAGTCTTCCACCATCAGAACAATGTTGAACAAATGCACTTTGCAGCCAAATCCACATTAGGGACAAGCATGTTTATGACGGTTAGCGAGACAACAGCAAACACTGACCAAACACTGACAAGGAAACAAAAACAAACAATTCAGATGCTGATTCAAACACTCTTTCTCTGAAAATTTAACGTGCAGGAACAATTCTTGTAACTTGCCCCAATACTGAGAATATTTCATTTAGTTGTACATTGTCACGTATTATACTCATGGGTGTGCAACCCATTTTGAGTCTCGACCCTAAGTTTGAGAACATTAAAGGTTCAACATTCATGTGCGCTTGAGTATGTTGTGCTGGGAGCCGGACGTTTGTTGGCGTTAGCAGACTCCATTTCTTAGCTAACGGTAGCTGTAGGCACCGAAGAACTCGGGAGTGAGCATAAGGATTTTCGTGGGAAAACCAACGCGAGTCCTCTGCATGAAAACCAGTGTACGGGCTGTTACCATGGATGTCGGAAACCGGGACATACCGGGACATACAAACGACCGGCACCCAGACATGTTGAACCTTTAAGCTAGCCCTGACGCTAAGACGTCAAAATGGAATCGTAGCCGTCGTTAGCCTTATTAGCTGCACCTGTGTTTGTCATGAGAAAAGTTTGCTATTACCATTTAAAAAGGCCAAACCAGTTTAATGCCCAGGAACATTTTTTTTTTTACTGTTAAATGTTGATTGGGAAAGTACAATGTAAAATAAACACAACATGCTTTACTGCTTTTGCTTTCTGTGTATGTGATGTGCCTGTTTGTGTAAACACCATTAGGGACATTTTGAAAGTGAATCTAGGAGCCTTTTTTATTCCGTGTTTTTCCATCACGTTTGTAGAGCACAGTGGTGTCATGGCTTATTTGTTCAGACTTAGTTTGCCACGTGTACGTTTCCTGTGTTGTGCACATTAGCTAAGTTTAGGAGGTCGTCGTCAGTACTTGGTATGTCCTGATCTGTTTCTGCAGTATGAAGGAAATACTCACCCGGAAGTTTGACGTTAATGCTTCACATTCGACCACTCCCAGTATTACAGAGGGTGTGGTCAGGTGTGAAGTGAACGGTAATTGTGATCACACCCGAATGAAGCATCGCGAACGGAGGATCTTTAAACCTTTAAGGCCGCCTTTCATGCTTACCCACGATTATACTGTATGTACTTAGATTATTTTCTTAAATAATAATAAAAATGTCCTTAAAATCTGTGGATTTCTCCGCTGCTGTCGTCTGTCTTTTCATTGTCAAATTAAAGACAAAAAAACAACAACAAAAACACTGAATGGGCGAACTACAGTTGTGTTACGCATGTCGTCATTATAGGTGCTAATCTTGTCACAGAATCTTTTTTTTTTTACTTCAGGTGATTTACATTAAAGCCTCTGCTGTATATGTGGTTATAGCATTCAATTTCCAAGCACTGGTATATGTTTTTGGCTGAATAATGACAGCAATCATGAAATTGGTGCATTTATTTATTGCATTCAGCCTGAAAAAAACTACAGATGTGCTGATGATTTCAGTTCAGACATAGTACATCTAATGTGGTGTGCACATTTCATTCATAGCGGTATAATAATTATTATTAACCCTACCACTAGAAGGTGCCAAAGTGAGAAATGTTGCAATTATAAATGGCACCGGACCATTAAAATGTCCAATACAATACAATAAAATATGTCCCGACTTTCCATACTGATAAAGGAACTGAACCGCCTTTAGAAAATACGTAGTTTAGACCAAAACCTAAGCTCTACGTTGAGATATTAAAGCGAGAGTAAATGAGACAACCGCAAGAAAAGTGTGTAAAAAGTCTGGTGAAACACATCACGGATTTAGTTCAGGTTGGAACTTTAAGTCTCTTTAAGTTGCAAGAAGAAATAAGAAACAGAATATGGATGGCATGCTGCAGAGCTTATGGATGGGACACACAATGTTGCAAGTATGTATGTAACAGAGGGTGAAAAACCCCTCTGATCCACTTCAAAGCCCTTCATGAATCATATAATTTATGTGTCTCTGGAGCTCGTAGTTCACCACTCCTCAAAGCACCATGTGAATCATGTGTGTTTTTCTCTGGATCTGTATTTCTCACTCCAGCAGCAGCAGATGATGATGAACCATTCCAGGCATTAGATCTCCGACTTGCCCTCTTCTCCGCGGGGTATCTTCAGTTAGTTTGCTCCGGGGTGGGGGTGGGGTGGGGGTCACCTCACCCAGGTAACAGACACTCGTCCGACATCTCGACAATGACAACGAGGTTCATTAGTCCTAATTGTTTGCATTTCGTGTGCTTTTTTTTTTTTGAAAAGCCTGCCAACTTTCTTAACGGGGGCAGTCAGTCACAGCTCCACACATAACACGCTTGTCACTGCAAACACACTTCAAAATCCTGTGTTCTGCAGCCCCCGCGCTCTGCTGTAACTTTTCACACCCACGCACCCTCTGCTCCCCAGATCCACATAAAAATGCCATTGTTATCCAGCTGTGCTTTTCTCTCCTGAACTGGATTGCCGGCTTTTAAGATGGAAAAGAGAGGCTGATTATGAGGAGATGAGCAAACGCTGGCCGCAGAGAGAGCAGCAGCTCACCCAGGACGGGGGGTGGGG
>JAPQRN010000002.1:22751914-22768711 GCA_037367275.1 Coranthus polyacanthus | reverse complement strand
CCCGGGGGGGGGGGGGGGACGACCCTTGACTGACAGGGAAGAGTTCTGTACGAGTCGAGCTGAATGCCGAGGAGAAACTGTCGGCCCAGGAAGGAGCCAGAGAGCGAGTGACACAGGCTGAGAGAATCTGGGGATGCATGCATGCAGCGTGACTCATCTTCAGTCATACAGGCCTGTAGGTACAGCCTGCTCCTCTTAGTAACCCCTGTGAGCACACATGTCTGAGTAACACAATACAAGCTTTTAACAACGGGTTTTATCCAACGGGGCCACACAGCACACGCTTGGCATGAGTGAACCGAGTGGAACTAAACGGTACCATTTGGAAGGTCTGTGTGGTACTCGGCTTTGTGGTCTTCTGTGCTTTGATTTCAGGGAAGCGACCCTCAAAAATTCACTGTCAACGCTCCCTTTTCTTCCTCTTTACCCCCTTCTGTCAGATCTGACATATCCCCTGTCCCTCATTTGACTTCTCTGGCTGCTGAAGTACTTTTTGCGCAGTTGGTTGAGTATCTGCAGGTCGTAATAGAGTCTTAATTTCAGTTTATTAAACGCCGAGCCTTAGAATTAAGGGTCGACCGATAGCAGAGCTTTTAAGATTGCTATAATAAAGATAGTTTGGAGGAAATGCCTAATCAGATCGAAGTCCTACTAATGAATAAACGTCAACGTCTAGATCACTGAACATCAAAGTATATTAATCAATACGTCTGGAACTAAATTGAAACTCACTATAAAAACCTGGGTGGGAGACGTTTTTAATAAATGTTTTAACTATTATTTTTCCTGTTGAGAAGCCTGATATTAGCCATGGGCCACTATCTGTCGATACGATAGTCCTTTCGGCGCAGATGAATCTATCTCTACTGAGAAGTCATTAAAGTTAAAGCTTAATTGACACAAATATTTGATCTACTTCCATTTATCCATCAGTTAATTTAATGGTCTTTTAATTTATGTGAGTCAAGCTCCTCTGTCTACATTTATTCTACAAATGTTTAAACCTACCACTGAACCTAATATTGCCTTTTTGCTTCATGCATTGTACTAATAATCATACTCCTACATAAAACCTGCCACAGGTCACGTATAGACTTTATATTATTTACCTCCACTGTCGGAGTAAGAAAAAGATGATTTGTACAAAAGTGAGTCATGAATTTAGTTAATAATGATCTTGAAAATGTACATGTAAGTGACTGATATCTGTAGACACCCTATTAATGCTTAGCGGTGTCTTTCTTTCTTTCTTTTTTTTGTTCCTCTGATATTTGAGCTGCCGTACGTCTCCTTTGTGTTGATCACCTCAGTGCCAGTGTCACTCAGCCAGCTGTGAGGAGTGTGGCTCGAGGGCCGGGGGCTCTGATCTTAAACTGCAGGGGTGGACTGCGAAGCCCCTCGCCTGACACTACAAGCCTCCACTCACTCGCTCACTCACTGAAGTCATATCCCCCTGTAGCCACCAGCGAGGGAGTGTGGTTATGATGTAGGTGTAGCTCGACCAAGGTTAATTGATTTCCTATGAAGCCGCAGTGGGCTTGATGTCCGTGCTGATAGTCGTGATCATCATTAGGATTTGTGCGAGTCACCAGAGGCCCGTGTGGTTTAAGGGAACGGGGAAGGACCCAAGCCAGGGCCTTGCATGGGTGTTTGGGCTGAAACCCCAGTGCTGGGTGCGGGCCAGACGAGCCGTAATCCCTGCTAATTACTCCCAAGGCCTACATCAAGACTCCCACTGACGAGGCAGTCACTCACACTTAGCTCACTTTTCCAAACCATAGTTAGCTTAATAGGTTTCCTAATATTTACCTAATCCCTCTGTGCGCTGCTCGCTCTTGAATTTATTTTCATATAAATTATATTGTTTGAGATCAAAACGCCAGGTTTTTTTTTCTTCAAAAGGCCTTTATTCTGGCAAACAAAAAGGCAGTAGGCGTATCGTTGGCTGCTTCACGCGGCTCTGCGAATTTGACTGACGAGTTGATGCCATGTGTTAAAAGCAGGTCATCAAAACCGAAATGTAAAAATCGAAGAAAACAAAGGCAGACGTCCCGCTGGCTGAGGGCCGATAAGCGAGGCAGGGCGGAAAAAAAAGCACACATGAAAGACTCAAATAGTTTGTTAAATGATGGCTCCGAAGCTGCAAATCATTTGGTCAGTGTGTTAGAGGGTGGTTTTTGCTGGCAGAAAAATTAGTCGTTATGTGGGAATGCAAGAAGCCTTGCCAGGGGTTGAAATATTGTACATCATCAAAAATGGCAAGTAGCTCTGATTTATCGACACATCCACTAAATTTCATCAGGATTGGACTGAGCCATCCATGACTGAGGCGCATTAAACCATTGTACCGTTAGGTTTAGACTTTCTGGTCCCTTTGACAGGCTGCAATGATTGGTTCTCTTCCCACCGCCTTTGCTGGTGTCCAGTTTCCTAAGGCCCAACAGGTATATCAGAATCTTTGTTGCCCTTTTGTAGCTCTGAGCTTCCAGAAACCCGATCTTGTACCTGACCTCATTCTGCCTAGGGGGCTTCGTCGGGCTTCGTCCTGCCTCAACATCTGGTGGGCTTCAGCTGCTTTTGGATGTCTGTTATAAACATTGTCAAAGAGCTCCCTGTCCTTAGGAGGGGTTCGCTGGCTTTTACTGGCAACGATGAAATGTATTGTTTGTGAACTAAATCTTTTAAAAGCTCTCATATGTTTCAACAAAGTTAGATTTTTTAAATTCTTTTTTTTTTTTGGTGGATAGTGTAGGGAGAGGCATTGCTATTTGTTATGTGGAACTTGCACACGCAGAAGCATAAGACCAGGCCAAAAGGCTGTTTTTAAGTATAAAGCCTCCTCAGATAGTCTAGTGCGTGGCTCTCGAGCAGTAAGTGAAGCACATCTTAAAGAGACTTATTTGTAAGCTCAACAGCAGCCCATTTCTCTGACAGCACAACAGTGTTTGCGTAGGGTCCCATGGTAAAGCACTTGGCCTTAAGTAAAGAGGGTTTTTCAATCTTCTCCTTTAAAGTCTGTTTTCATTTGTGTGCCATGAGTCAGTGGAAAGACGGAGGGCTCGTGCAGAGGGACAAGCCAGGAAGGTCTTTTGTGCCTCATATTTTTTCTTCTCCTTCGCTCCTTTTCCCTTGTGATAATCACGCTGTGCTGTAACTTGTCCTCTCCGTTTGTCTGCAAAACCTCTGCCTGTCTCTGCAAATCTTGAACACAGCACACACACACACACACACACACACACACACACACGGCTAAAACGTCAAGGTGGAATCTGTAGTAAAACAACACTGCAGCTCTGCGGCTCATCAAAGGGCACATAACCTGAAAGAAAGATGTGGAAAAGGTGAAAGATTAGGCTGGTTGTTAACGTGAATCACTGCATTCACCTCCTTCTGATAGATAGCTGTTGAGAATAGAGCGAAAGCTTAAGCGGAGTCACAGCAGGAAGAAAAGATTCGCTCTTTTACTTAGTTCAGTGTTTGGCGTTTTTTTCTTGACGCGTGAAATTCATATAGTACTGACAGAGGCATTTATGTTAAAACCATATGTCTGAATACACAAGGGTCAGACGGCAGTACAATCTCCAGTGGATGCTGTATTTACCAGAAGGAAGCTAAACAAGTTGCAGTAATTTTATGGGGAACGTGGCACATTAAATCTAATCTCACTCCAAAACCAACAGCTGTGTTTGAACTATGAATTCCCCACGTTCTGCCTTGACATAAATCATAGTGTCCAGCTCTGAAATTGTTAGACAGAATTTACACAAGTGTTAAGAGTTTGACCTTTTTATGATCTAATTTCTTCGCTGCTATGGTTGTTTATTTCTTGACCCCTGACAGACCACAGTGTTTCATTTGGGCCAAATATTTGTCATTAGAGGCTTTGTGTCTTGCAAACAAAATGAAACGTTTTTTGTCTAATGGCCAATGCGATGCATGACCTTTTCATGACTAATCACCTGAAGAGCAGATCAGCTTGTCTAATGACCTCTAATCCTCTAATTTCTCTAGTCCAATGCCCTTTATTCCACCTTAGTGCTCACTTTTAGTTTAGTTTACTTTTAGCCAGAAAGGACCTGGTCAAGCCGACATCATAAACGGTTTTAGATAAAATAGCTATTTCACATAAAAGCAACATCTGGGAAGCAGAAAAAGTAGAATAAAAGTAGAACAGTGGTATACAGTCCATACCAGGAATGTCTGTAACACAAACCCACAGTTCAGTGATTACGTAAAGCAGTTTATTTTTATTTACATCCTCAAACCGCAATCTGATGTGTTTTTTTAATATATATAAATAGTGGTTTGCCGTCATTATCTGGGTATTTAAATGTTTATTGTAAAATTTGTCCACCGCAGTTGAATAATGCCCTCCTTTATCAACAGACTTTATGGGAAAATGTCCTGCCTCATACACAATCTGTAATCAGAAGCTATATTTACTTTTTCATGCAAAGGTCAGAGAGTCAGACAGAGTCCTTTTTTTGACTACACAACATTTTTTTTTTTTGTCTGAATTGTGCAACAGGTGGAGAGCCCTGAGAACAGGCTCAGTCCACAGGCTGGCATTTGGTTTCTGACTCGGTAAATGTACTTGGGGAATGCAGGAGAGAGTGGAACCACTGACAAAGCAGTGACCTGGGAAGTGGTGTAGGCAGGGAGCTTTTGTGTGGGGAGACAAAGCCGGAGATGCAGGACCGGGGAAGGGAGAGGGAAACAGACAGACAGAGCGAGAGGCCAGGGCAATGTTGTGGAATCTCCCCAGGGGCTTCTGGGTAAATGTTCATGGATGACAGCGTTCTGGAATGTTCACAAATGGAGAGTTTTAATTGGCCAGAGGCCCCGACTGGTTTGGTAATCAGAAGTGGACCCTGGTGGCAGAGGGCGCAGATTTATGAATCCCAGCGTGTGCCTTTTTAGAAAATAATTCACATTAGGCTAACAGAGTGTTGGACTCGTGCACAGATGAACATTTTAATGTGACAAATTTTCATTCTGAATGAGGAATAGTCTGCGTTGGGAGGTTGTGGTGTGGCAGGAAAGTGCTTCTGTGCAGAAAGGGAGTTGATGAGACATGGAGATTGTAATGCATTCTGCTCAGCCTCGTGCTGTGCAGTCGCAGCAGCACCAGCACACATGCCTCTCTTTCTCATCACAGTCATGCCATGTGACAAGGAAGTTTTGGCAGTTTGGTGTTTTGACAGCTGTATGGTGGAAGAGATTTTAATTCCCGATTTATTTAAGGAAACATGATTTTACGCAGACATCATCCAAAGCCCTGTGGCTGGCCGCGTCGCTGAAAATATTCACTCCGGAGAGTAATCGGCTAAACCAAAAACTTCCTGCCTCATAAATGGATGGAGAGCATTGTTCTAAGCGGAGTAAATCTCTCCATGTCAGTCGCTGGTGTTTCCCAGGCTCACCGCTACTGAGAGCCTTCCCTGTAGTAGATCCTGGTTTTTTATAGATGTTACTGAACTGTTCCTTTGCACTAAACTCTTAACATTTCTGGTGTTTCATCATGTGAGCGCTGCCTGCTTTCTGATCAGCTGACTACATGCTGAGTGACAAACTGACAATGAACAATATACAAAAAATTAGTGAACATTACAAGTGAATTGAGGCCTGATAGTAGGAGAAACTACATACAGCTCAGATATAAGACAACATAAAGTATTGTGTTCAGTTATATTCCTATTTTACTGATAAGCTATGTGTCTGTATTGTCATCTCACTCTCTTTACACCAGCAATGTTTATATTCAGTACATTCATAAAATCTACAGTGTTGCACTTAATTGCTGTGGTCTGAATGAGATTAACATTCAGCAAAGTCAACATAAAATGGATGCATGCCCAAAATCTACTCTTAATCAAGTACACTTGAAGAATCTAAATAGCAGCCTGAAACCAGACTGAAATGGCCACTTTCAGATAAACATCCAGATGTTTAGGTTCCAAATTTAAACAATTCCTGTTAAACATTTTACTGCTTTTTTTTAGTGTTTAAAGCCATTACCCTCTTTAAAGTTGCAGTCTTTACAGCCCATTGGTTAGTTATGGGGCGGCTGGAGCCTTGCAGTGAAAACCGTGTCATGCTCTTTGTGACTTGCTGCAGTATTCGGCTTATTAGTATTCACCCAGGTATTTATCTGATTATTGGAGGTTTTTATCTGTCCAATCAGCTCCTTTTAAAGCCTGGCATAAACGGAGATACTGAAAGGTATCAGTCATTACCTTTGATTTCCTCAATATCCTTAGCGATACGTGTAAATGAAACGGTGCTATGAAACGTTCAAACGCGCTGTCTGCTCTGCTCTTCACCTTCTCCGTTCAGATATGCTTGGAGACGTTAAGCATTGGTCAGATGAAACACTTTACTGTAGAGCGAAGAACACGGCTTGGCATTGATACCCACCATTTTGTTAAAACACTTCAGTTGCAGTCCTGCCAGCACATTCACTCTCTTTTAGACCTTTTCTTATAAACTAAGAGCCGAAAAGCATTATTGGTTTGGCCAGAACTGCTATAAACTTGTCATTACTCTATTTTTGTAAGAGGCTGAAATGTAGAAACAGAGTAGGTGGAAGTATTTTGCCCTGCCCTGATTATCTCCATATGAACAGCCCAGCCTCTAATAGTGGTTTCCGCTTACAGCGTAATGTTGCTGAACATTTTCTGCCTTTGCGGTGATCGCAACCTTAGTGAGAGTAGAGTAGAGTAGAGTACACCCATGAACGCAGGATATTAATGTGTAGGATGAATGTAATACATGGATGTTTGCTTCATTTATCTTGGCCTGAGCTGAGGTTATTTTAAAAGTTATGCCGCTCAGAATTTGTCTCTCTTTGTACATTTCACAGTGTTCTTTTTATAGCCCCACAAGGTGTATTTGTCACAGTTCTTTGTTATACACTTTAGTATAAACTGTGACGTTTAAAAGGCAACACTTTCTGCACATTATTCACACCGAAGTAAAATCCCTTTGATCAGTAAAACTCTGCACACTGTAGGTAAACTACACACGAGACTGTTTTGATTTTCCAGAACATTGTTTAGTCGATGTTCTCAGCTGATGTATTGCTATAGGATGGTTTGGTTTTCTTTACGATGTGACTAGTTTGACTCCTGAGAGCAGACGTAGGAAAATCTGGATGTGGAAAGTGAACAAGATGCACTTTCCCTTCCCTTCTGGCGTGATGCCCTTGAGCAAGAGTCTGCGGTCGTACTGAGCAGCAGCCCAACTGTGCGAATGTGTGGATGTTTGTAACTTCTCTCGCCCTGCGGCCACGCCTCCAGGTTGTAAATAAGACTGAGCTCTTAGTCAGCTCACCTAGTTAAAGGATTGTTTTGTAGTGTGGGGGCAAATATCAGCGTTACGCATGACTTTTCCCGACTTCACTCTGAAAATGGGACAATCGTGGCTGAAATACTGTATGTTCTTCGTGGCTTTTGCTGACCTCATGTGGGAGATTCCCCCGCTAAACCCTGCCCAATAAAGGAGCCATGAAAACATTAATTTCATCGTGTTGAATGGATATGAGGGATTAATTTCCAAATGGCACATCCAGCACTTGAACAAAATAATGCCTTTCCAGAGTTATTACCCGCAGCTGATAAAAGTGAAACATTTTAGACTGTTGCCCTCAGATGAGTGATTTATTTATCAGAATTGTTTAAAACTTTAAATTACTGGCCTAGAAACTAATTGGAAAAGTTTTTCTAAAACGGATGAGTGACATTTTTTAGCCCTATGTAAAGGAATTCATTTTTTTAAAATTCCAGATACAGACCACAACTGTAAGGTCATTACAGATGAAAGAGAGAGGAGAAATGAAAGGGATGATTTGACAACATGCTGTAACAGGAGCAAATTTTTGAAGGGGATGACTTAGAAAAAGCAATTGCTATGATTTTGGAAATGAAATATGTGGCCGTTCGCTGCCTTTTGTCTCCTCTTTGATTTTGGTTTCCAGTCATGTCTCTTCCCTTCGCTTCTTTGAATGTTGAATTTTCTACACTCATCACTGATGTCACGCTAATAAGGGGGAAAACGCCACACCTTTAAAAAGCAACAACTGTGGACTGCAAAATATAGACCACAGGTTCAGCTCATGTGATGGTGCATGACAGGATGTGGTGCAGAACAGAAAGTTGCCCAACAAATGGCACCGGTTCCCCCACCCCCATCCCCCCCCCCAGGATAATTACACCCTACACTGAGGTGAGGAGCAAGAGGAGAATGTTATGGCTGCAGGGCGTGCAAATTTACAACAGTCTGTGTGAGTGAGGCTCAGTAGACAGACTCTGCTTTACATGTTACAGCAGGGAGCGTGATACGTCAATTAACAGCCAGCCTTTGTATTCATAAGCATTATTGAATGCTCTCTGCAGAACTGAGTGTGTTGGGTGAAGTTTTTTTTTTTTTTTTCCATACGGGGCATTTTCTAACAAACTGGAGGGTCAAATTTCTGAAATTTGGAAGTGAAAGTGCCTCAACGTGTATGTGGGCTGGTGATATACTTGCTTTTAGAGATCGATATAGGACAGTGCGATGGCGCCTGGTGGCTCATATCAGGCTTCTCAACTGAAATTACTGACTGTGGGGGGGGGGGGATAATAGCTCGAATGCCTAGATCCTTTGATCATTTCCAGATTTATTGATTCATTACTTTGATGTTCAGTGATCAAGATGTATTTTTATTTAACTGCGCATTCACATGTGCATTATGACTGCATTGCATCTGTTTGGAGTAAGAAAGTAACAAGATGCAATATGCACGTAAACGGCGGGGGCTGTATAGGGATTAATACATGATTATATTATTATTGAAGTTGAGGGTGACGGCAAACTGCTACGTTGAACTGACTGGCTCACTGTGTTTGTGTTGTATAATAGGCAACATCTGGCAGACTTCTGAAATTTCTGGTGGTGTTTCTCATCGACAAATTCTCGCGCTGACAGAATGAGAGAAACATGCTGACTGTTGACGTAACATGCTTGATTTTAGGGCCGTTACGTACCATCTGCAATGGCACCGCTGTCTTTTTTTCTGTCGTGATCACAGAATTAACAAGATCGAAACCTCCTCCGTGTTTATTGGTTAAATCGCGCTACCGCAGGTTCTCTGGTGGGTGTGCCCTCTAGTGGAATCCATCAGTAACACACATAGCGCACAGGCAAGTATGTGAGCAATTACGTTAACGATGCAGCCGACAAACGCATGGTTAAAAAGCAAGTATATCTCCGGCCTTACTCCACACATCCAGCGTCTCAAATTACCTGCATTCCAGTGGGGTTGAATTAGTATGTGCATAAACTACGAGCAGCATACAGTTTATCATTTAATTATTCACAAATGTTGATGGCCGTGTGAAAGCTAAGAGGTTTGGTTCAGACACAGACCACCAGGCTCCAATTAGTGACAGACAGCGGAGCATGGTTCGTGACATGCATTACCCCATGGCCTCCTTCACGGCTCTCTTAGCTCAGGAGGGTACAGAAATAATCCTTGAAGGACTTTTCTGTCTTCAGATTGGGGTTTGAGACTGTTAAGGTTTTCTATTTCTATTTTTTTGCATGTGCGTGCGACTTTTACAGCACTTAATTGCCCCTCTGTGTGTGTGTGTGTGTGTGTTTGTTTTTTTTCCTGTATGTGGTGGTGGTGTTATTATTGGAGTGACTGGGACTTGGGGGGGCAAGTTACTGTGTGTGGTGGATGTGCAGGGTGGCGGACAGGGGGGGTCAGAGGACAGGACCTCTCTCAGAGGAGTGGCTGTTAACCCCTGACCTCGCTGGTTAAGCCTGCAGGGCGGTGGCGGTCGAGGCGGAGAGGGGTGCACCCTGAGGTCCGTCTGGTTCAGGGGCACATGATGGCAGGCAGAGGGGGCGGCGAGGTGTCTAATCTGGTTTTTGTCTGCGAGGCGTTTTCACCTCCCCCACCATCCTTCCTCTGAGAACAGAGTTTGAGAGGCAGGACAATGTCAAAGGGAAGTGACTTATTTTATGAGCCATTTAAAGGGGATGGTGGTCTCCCCACAAAGGAAAGGCAGAGAAGCAGTGGAGTGCTGATGAATACCATGACACACAGTCACATGTTTGTTTACAAGATGCTGCTCTCTTGTTTGGACTGCCATAAATGGCACTTTTCCTCCACTGAGTGACACTTGAACAATGTTCTGCCTCTGTGTCTTATTACATCTTAAAGTACTTGGGAAGCTCGCAGAGTGAGAGGCCCCTAAAAGGACGTCCCGAGAGCCAGTTCCCCATCACACTGATACTATTGATGGCAAAGAAAGGACTGATGCTTTCGACTGACACCGCTTATTGTGAAACGTTGAGGCTTAAACACATGTGATGTTAATTTTTTACAGGATCTCACACTTGTTAGCTGTTCAGTCCCCCCTGCGTTCCAGCTCGGCGTTTTCTCCCAGCGCTTTGAGAAATTGGCTGCCAAAATGTTTTCACAAAGCACGCATTAGCTAAGAATCTTCGGGTTTTCACAGGCTTAATCCTTTGAGCTAACAATGTGACATTTGTACAGACATTCCTGTGAAATATTGACCATCTCACTTTTATTTGTGTACTTTGGTAACTAGGGCTATTTTCCACGTGGATATAGCCCTTTTGATTGTACGCCTGTGCTGTGGGCAAGCAGGGGGCCCAGCCTGAGGAGAGACTGGATGGCTGTTTCACCTAAAAGTTCAGTCTCTGTGTGTGTGTGTGCTGCTCCCTGTACCTCCAATCATTCTGGTACAAAGAGCCATGTGTTGAGCAGTGATGTGATGTGTGAATATGTTTAGGTAGGGGCTGCCAACTGTGCCTGGGTATGTGCGAGGCTGCCTGTGTGTGCGCATATGTGTAAAGCAGCGGCTCGGTGGGCTGGGCGAGGGTTAGAGGGAGAGAGATGAGTTTGGGGAGAGGACTCAAGGAGAAGGAGTGACTTGAGGCTTATTTGGACTTGATCCCAGACAGAGGGGTCCAGTTTATGGCGCCACGGTGCATCCCTCCCCCTGGTGCCATGTTTAGAGGACTGTATCGCTACGAGTCACTTCTGACCCCGCAGTTAAATTTTCCTTAAAGATTTTGCCCGCTATGGCTGGCATACTGGGAAATCTGATGTATATCCGTGCTCCTAAGCTCAGAAATCCTACCAGCGCTGCTCTTAATGCTAAGGAAAACTTAATGTAGAAAAATGTCCTGCCCACATTTACAAATGAGATAACAGACAAATATGTTCAGCCGCTCTAGTTAGGTCTGGCTTTGTAATGGAAATCGATGGGCGTTGTTATTACACGCACGAAAAGAATGAAAACACACTCGCACTGTTACAGAAAAATAAAATCCACATGGCTCAGTTGCTATGGCAGCAGATAAACAGCGGTGACCAGAAGTAATGGTAACAGAGAAAATCCCACAGCTCTGTGATGGAGTCAGAGAAGCTTTGACAGCCTAAAGTACAGCAGAGAGCGTTTTCCTTCTGATAAAGTGTTTAAGCCAGGAAATGAGAGATTAACATTAAAGAGTTACCCTTTTAGGCCTGTTACTTCATCATTTTGACATTCCTGTAGCGTTTAATTAAATCACACAGAGGCATTTTTAAGTTTCATGTCCAAAAATAAGAGAATTTCACTGCACCGTCCGTATGAGACGTGTGAGAAGCGAAGGCAGTTTGGGGTTTTAAATTCATGGGATTTTAAATGAGCCCCAAAGCATACAGGTAATGTTAAAGCTGTAATTTGAAAGCATAAGAGGCACACAGGGGCTCGAGTCAGTGAGCACGAGCTGGTGGGGAAAACTAAACAGGCCGTTGGTGCCTGGATGCACTGAAAGGATCCCTGTGTTCTCCCAGATTCCAACAGCCACGTTTAAAACAAAACATTATTGCAGCTGCAACTTTGCATTGGTCCTCCCCCTGACATCTCATTTTAATTGGCTGTTAAACTCACTATTGGCTTGTATCAAAGGCGGTGTTTTAAGTTCTGGATTTTGGTTCTGACTATAAAGTTGAATAACAAAAATCTTCAGGATATGTTGTGTTGAGGTTCTCGGCTCAGTCCGTGGTCATGTCCACAGTAATGCAAATCAGTTTTAAAGTGTTGTCACCCCAAACTTTTCAGAAGCTTTCTCCAACTAGACTGAAACACCAAAACAGCAGAATAGCATCTCTCCTGAGGGCCGAGTGATTGCCACTTGTGTCAGGAGCTTTACTGTTTCCAACAAGTGGCTCTCTGCTGTTTTTCAGGTGTTTGTTTGTAGGGCCAGCAGTAACCAAAGTCTAAAACCAACTCAGAAATAAACACCATGACTATCAGATGGCTGAGGTCTCTTAAAACATCATACATATGCATTTTCAAGGGGCCTTCCCCATTCACACTACAACAGGAGAACAGCCTTTTCTGAGCTTCATCCACCTTGAAGAGTATGTTAATTTATTTTTTGTGCTCAAATTGCACGCCGACACAAGCTGCACCTGGCTGGAGTCAAACCTCTTACCTGCGAAGTGGCTGCAGCGCTAATCCCCTCCTCTTGAAAGGCTGTTCTAGAGAGAGCTACAGGTCTGAGCTATCAATCAGGACAGACATTGAGCATGGCTGACTGAAGACTGCTGCAAGCCGAGTGTTGCAATTAATCCACTTAAGTGCAGTTAAGGGGGTTTTCACACCCAAGGTGCAGTTAATTTGGTGAGGGGGTTGAAGTTGTTACTTTGATTCAGACCTACAATGACCCTGTGATAAAACAACACAAGGGGCTGCGCTGGTGTCTTGATTCAGGTACTTGTAATGAGATATCTGCATATAATACAGCAAGAGAAAGAGATCTACGAGTTAAAAAAAAAAAAAAGCTGAGACACCAAAACACTGCACCATAGTGTGTTATGTTCCGAGACCGCTTAATCACAGCGGTGGACTGGCCTCATACGAATAAATAAAGGGGGTGGCATTTTTCCATGCAGGGCTAAAGTCAGTCTAAACACTCGGAAGGTTTTACTTCATACAAAAAGTTAAAGTTCCCAGTACATCTGGATTGTGACGGGGTTTCTTTAAATGTAATCAGAATGTCGCGTCTAAAATGTCTTAAATACAGTTTTGACAGGTCTTAAAAAGTGTTTGGTTTATGAAGTTAATGTTATTTTTCTAAAGTTGCCTCCATTTCAGTCTCACTTTTGAATGTGTTTTTGGGAAAAAAATTGTTTTGAGCAAGCAGTAACAAAATGAAATTAACCCGTGGAATCAATACGCACTAATGCCCGGTCAGGATTCATCAGAGCACAACCAGCTTATGTGTCTCGATGTATTGTGAGGGCTAATGTGGCATCTACTTCTAGAAGTAATATGTTAACATTTTTCTGCTAATGTAAGTTCCGTTGAATGTGTGTAAGTGCTAGTTTAATGAGATCTGACTTGAGAGCAACTCATTTAGTGCTTGGTTGTAAACTTGTTGAAAATAACCTAAACTAATAAGCCTGATGCACGTTTTGCAAGAAAATGCTCAAATTAGAAACTTTGGAGTAATTTTACTTGCAATTAAATATGGGAAACACTTTTTCTTAATACCCTCATTTGCACATTTATTTCAATTTGTAAAACTAGTGTTTGACTTTCAGTGGCATCTTCTGTGGAACTATTAAAAAAACTGAACGTGAGAAAATCCCACTGTTAACTGATTGGGTGAATATTTTGTGATGTGACTTGTGCTGACAGTTTGCTCTATTCTGCTCATCTCTTCCAGGAGCCCCCCTGAAAGTGTGTCCGCAGGGTTTCTCCTGTTGCACGGTGGAGATGGAGGAGAAGCTGAGCCAGCAGAGCCACTCGGAGATCAAAGCTCCTGTCTCCAGGCTTAGCACCAACCTACAATCCACCTTCAGACAGAGACACGACCACTTTGACAGTAAGCAAACACTTCCACAACAAACACACACACATGCTCAGCAGCCACATTGTGCTGCTTGCCGCAGTACACCCCCCCCTCCCATAGATCAAGCACTTGTGTTGCATGATTTTTGACGGACGCCCCCACCTGCCAGTGCACTGCCTGGAGCGGAGACACTCAGTCTGTGTCTGTTGGCCCATACACCTGTCTCTCAACGTCTCAGCTTCCTGCCTCATCGCTCCCTCGCTGCTCGGTCCCCCACTACCCACTTCCCTCCTCTCCAGAGAGACACACACACGCTTCCAGACGGACCACACACATTTTCAGATGCAGTCGTCTCTCTACTTCTTGTCCCTCTGTGTGTGAGCACATGTGTGTATGCCTGTAAATATTGGGATCAGGTTTCCCTTGCTGAGGGTGCTGAGTGCATGGGAACATGCAACAGTGCTGAGTCACCGAGGAAGCGCAGCAGCTTTTAATACCCTCAGCCACCCAACCGTAGCACCAGTGCAGAGAGCCTACAGAGACGCTTGATAAGACAGAGAGCGGAGGCTGCACTCTGCCATAGAAAATCGCATTTCAGATGTTCTAAACATGTTTGGATTTTTCCTGTAGAGGCTGGATGTTTTGTGCGTGTTTTTATGTACCTTTGTGTACACGTGCACGCCGTTGCACATGCAGGTCAGAGACCTTCAGATCTTATGTGTCTGTGAAAGGCAGTGAGGGATAGTCCGTAACAGGGAGCATGTGTATTGCAGCCAGATGTGAACAGGAATGTGACGTGTCGGAATGTAGTGGCTGCTCGAACCGCCCCGCCCCTCTTTTTCCTCTCTTTCTGCCCTTTGTCCCCACCTCATGCCTCACTCAGCCCTCTGTTTCTACCTCAGACCCCTCTCTCTGTTTCCATGTTTCCCTCCAGTCTGGCTTGATCTGTTTCACTGTGCGCGTTTAGGACGTATGTTCCTGTTTCTGCGCTCGGTGCCGTCCTCTTCCTGCTTCTAATGCATTTGCTGCTTATTTTCATGTCTCATCTGGTGCTTTCTCAGACATAGTTGCAGCTCTAAAACAAACAATGAGTTTCATTAATCTAAAGACTATTTCCTTGTTTAATTGTTGAGTCTATAACATGTCAGCACATTGTGAAAATGCCTATGCCAAGTTCCCAGAGTTTATGGTGTCTTGCTGGTCAAACAGTTCAGAACCCCCAAAATAATTAAATATCACAGAAAAGTAAGAAACGAGGAAAAATTTAGGGAATTGTATTTGCTTTTTTGGTTTGTTTTTTTTTTTACCTGAAAAGGTCCTTAAAAGGTTGTCTAAATTATTGCAGATGAATTGTAGCTCTACATTGTTTAAAATCCTTTTCGGTCCATTGATGCTAAAGTTAAAGTATATATAATGTGCAGGTGTGTGGTTGATGTCTTCCTGCTCCATTGTTTTACATCAAAGCAAAAAAATTAAACAAATTTTTATTTTTGAGGAACTGATACTGGAAACGATTAACAAGACCACTCCCTCTGGTACTGTTTTATTTTTTTCAGCTTCATGTCAGATATTGTGTTTAGTCTCAAAACTACAAGAAACTCGAAGCTTACTACTGTTGCTTAAATGGTTTTAGGTTTGTAAGGTTTAATTTCAGACAAACATTCCTTGTCACCCAAGTATTACACTGGAGTTGGCAAAACTATAAGAAATGACAGGTATCTAGTTGACTATGGGGTCGGTCTTCCCTGTGTTTCGTTCACCTTCCTCCCTTTTGTGCCCCCTCCTCATCACTGCAGGCAGGTTGCTGCTGTCTCTGAGCTGTTAGATGTGGGATCTCTTTACAAAGACCCGCTGTGCTCTCTTCCACCTGGGCCATTAGACCGCTCTCTCACCGGATACGGTGACAGGCTCGGGTTGCCATCCTATTCTTCCCTGTTGTCACACCGAGACACCCAGAAGCAGACACTTCCCTTCAGTGAAACTAGCACAGGAAGTGCCCATCTCTGTATTTACCGGGCAAGAACGATGACGTCATGAGGAGTGTTTGTGCACAGCTGCAAACATACATGAGTGCAGATGTAGCAACACGCAGTCACACACTAACAAACTCAGGAAGTGGTGTATGTGATTAGGCAGGCTCTCATCATGCGCCTGGAGCTAGGAGTCATGGCCAATTAAGACCAGGGCCAGAAATAGTTCTCCCCTCCTCACTGTGTGTTTGTCCTGGCCTCTGCCTGTCTGTCCTGTTGCACTGACCCCCTCCAGCAGAGCAAGCCTGTGTCTGGGATTTAAGCACTTGGATTAAGGCCCCTTGACTCCACACACACACATATAACAAGAGACATTCATCCGTAGCACTGAAGTCCAGCAGCAGGAAGGACACAATCCCATCCCATAAGAAAAGGGAGAAGCGCAGAGACTAATTGGCACAAATAGGATGCAATTACTGCCTGGGCCGGGACGGGGAGGAGCAGGGTTTATAGGGACATGGGTAAGGGGGGTGGGGGGTGGGAGAGGGGAGGCTCAGTCGGTGCTCCGAGGAGGAGGAGGAAGTGGGAGGGAGTAGTGGGAGGAGAACGGTGAGCTCCTCTGTTCTCATGATGGATTGGGCCTTGGCTCATCACTCATAGTTCGAAGCTCCCTTGCAACATGTGGAATCAGTGACGGGAAAAGGAAAAGAAGGATTCCTCCCGGAGTCAGCAGTCATCTTTCTTCCTTACATTTCGCTACAGCTTACACTCTTCTCCCATGTAACCTTTCACCCAGATTCTCTCAGACCATTGGCTGAGCGACAGGCGCATTTTTTAATGGAAAAATCCTGAGGGAGTGTTCAGCTTCTCGGCCTGTTGGCAGACGGCTGCGTGTCATAAACTGTTTTTAATGACAATGCAAGATGCCTGTGTAATGCTGCTCATGCTTCAGACCCTTGGCTGGAAACCC
>JAPQRN010000002.1:22727233-22750123 GCA_037367275.1 Coranthus polyacanthus | reverse complement strand
CTCTGACTCACAGTACCTAGCCCGTGTTACCACACAAACTGGAAATACATCAGGCAAAGACACTGCATTCTCATCAGATTCCTCAGGATGAAGTAGGTCATTGTTCCCTGTCTCTACTGAAGAGAGCTCTCTGAAGGAACTGATGAAGTGAAAGCACTGGAGGGAGGGAGATGCAGGGCTGGATGGGGGGTACAGGTCCATATACGGGGAAGGGGGGGGGGGCGGAGGGGTCGCATTATTCAGTAATCCTATTGAAAATGCCTCTGAAGGACAGTCCAAGAGAAGCCGGGAGAAAGGAAAGCGAATGGAATGTGACAACAGAAAAATGCCATTGATGGTGGTCAGTTTGAAGCGGCTTGATGTGGAGAGACGTCTCCGCTGAATGGCGAGTCTGCAGCGCCGCTCGTTCGTTTCAGGCCTGACAGAGATGCTCCGACTCCACCTTTCACCCCCCCTGCTTTACTCCTCTCATCTCGTCCTTTCCAACCATTCCCTTTCCCATTACGCTTTCCTTCGCCTTTCATCTAAGATTTTATGCTTAAGCTGTTTCTGTTGAGATACTAAATATGTCAGGACACGGGCACAGGTGAAGTGGAATAACCATCATTCTGATTTGAGCTGGTAGGAGCAGAGTCAGTGGAAATATCCACACAACAGTGGCGTTTTAAATGATTTACATGCAGTACTTGCACACTGTGCTTATGTTGGAATTTGTATAATATAATAACCAAATGGAAATCTCATGTTTTTGGACAAAAAAGTAATAGAAAAAGGGGTATTGGATTAAGACTTGATAAGATCAGCTTTCACTCGCTGTGGTTCTTAAGAAATCCCAAACAATGTTATTCATCATCCAAATTCAATTTCCTTCTTCACTTTAAAATCTTTACAATAAATAAATCCCTCCCTGTAGACAGATCGTGAAATGTTAACAATGTATGATTGTTTGTTCTGGCTCTTTGGCAGTTTAGTCATCAATACTAATCCCCCTCCCTTCTTTTCTCCCACAGAGTTTTTCCGTGAGCTCTTGAAAAATGCAGAGCTCTCCCTGCACAACATGTTCGTGCGAACATATGGGATGATGTACGTGCAGAACGCAGAACTGTTCAAGAAGTTCTTCGAGGACCTGACACGTTACTACGTGTCCGGCAGCTCCGCCATCAATCTGGACTCCATGCTGTCAGACTTCTGGGCCGAACTCTTGGAGAGGATGTTCCGGCTGGTCAACGTGCAGTACGAGTTCAGCGACGCATACATGGAGTGTGTCAGCCGGCACACGGAGCAGCTGCAGCCGTTCGGCGATGTGCCTCGCAAGCTCCGCATCCAGCTGACACGGGCCTTCGTCGCTGCACGCACCTTTGTGCGCGGCCTGGCTCTCATGCCGGAGGTGGTCAATAAAGTCTCCACGGTAAGTAAGAGGTCTGTGTGATCGTCTTTGCAAAAGGCCACAGCAGTCAGTGATACATGCTTAAATAAACTTCCACTGGACACTGAGAAGTGTTTTTCCAAAAGCAGTCCATCCCGCTCCTCTGTGATTTCTGACTTCATATCTTTCTTGGAAAAACTTGCTATAGTTCCATTTCTGGGTCTGATAACATAAACCACTTTGACTCTTGTGGGATGACATGTTTTTCCACTGTACTGAGTGATTCATTGGTGATTAGATTATACTGTTCTGTGGAGAAGGCTTATAAAATTAATGGTCATGCTTTTTCAGAGATGAAGTATGTGTCTACGGCGGTGTTGGATGAGTGTTTTTGCAGCAAACTGTAGTGCAATGATAACAGTGTGTTTCTGCCCCCTGCCTCCTCTAGGTCAGCGCGTCTCCCAGCTGTGTGCGAGCGGCCATGAAGATGTTGTACTGTCCCTACTGCTCGGGCCAAGTGGCTCTGAAACCCTGCCAGAACTACTGTCTGAATGTGATGCGCGGCTGTTTGGCCAATCAGGCCGACTTGGACACAGAGTGGAACAACTTCCTCGGTGAGTGGCCACAACGGTGTGACCAAGGCCACCTTCTTAATCTAACCTGACCTCTCTTATAGCCACAATCATCTAAAGTGTTTGATTTGGCTGCTTGCCACTGTTGTGCTCATATTTCACTTAAGTATCATTAAAATTTTATCTAATCTCATCCAGTCTTATCTCAACATGCACCCCTCTTTTACCTCGACGGGGTGAAACCAGTGTGACATGATGGAACTGGGGTACTCAAATGAGATTTTTTTTTTTTTGTCTTGAGCACTGCACTCCAGGTTTGAGAACACTTTTAACAATGGAGCACACTGTTTATTGTGAAAAATCATGTACAAACATGTCAGCCATTCTTTAGTATCTTGTATAAGTAAAAGAGACTGGGAGGGGTTGTACATGTTGTGGCCCACAGGATGAATGCAGCGCCTTTGTTTGGTAAACACAGACCCAGATCATTTTCATTACATCATACAGCATATCCACTGTTCTTCTCTCTGTATATTAGTTTTATTCTACATGACAGGCTAAATATGTTTCCTGGCATCTATAGCATTACATGTGTCTATCCCTGGCTCATGGTGCCTCACTGCTGACACTGCTACTGTCTGCTAGGGCGTCTGGTTTCTGCCGCCTCCTCACTGTGCAGCAGCTCTCCTCTGCCATGCTGAGGGCTCTGTTTCACTGGTTCACAACAAACCATGCTTCCCCCTGGTGGCAGTTGTGTGTATAATCAAGTTCAGACTAAGGAAATGTATGTTTGCAATGAATCAGTCTTCTCACGGTTTTAAATTTTATGGTCCTGTGCTCTGGCTTTCAGATGCAATGCTCAGTCTAGCCGAGAGGCTCGAGGGTCCTTTTAATTTCGAGTCCGTCATGGATCCCATCGACGTGAAGATTTCAGAGGCCATCATGAACATGCAGGAGAACAGCATGCAAGTGTCACAGAAAGTCAGTATCTTTTCAGTCCTTTTTAAAAAGAAGCAGGCAAGGAATAAACAGATTAATTTCCACTCACTATGTGCTATGCTTTCACCTCGTCCAGGTTTTCCAGGGTTGTGGGCAGCCTAAAACGAGCATGGCCTTCCGTTCCAGACGCAATGTCAAAGAAACAGGCTTTACAGGTCGCTTCCGCCCTTACAGCCCTGATGCAAGGCCCACTACAGCTGCTGGAACCAGCTTAGACCGACTGGTAGGAAAGCCCTAATATAACCCACACGCAGCCAAACTACTGTCTTTTTAAAAAGTCTTACATTTAAAATGTTGACATTGCTTTTATAAAGTTGCAAACTTGTTTTTAAATGTGTTTTGGGGAAAATTTTGTATTAATCACTGTAATCGCTGTAATAAAGACAAAGATGAGCTGTTTCAAACCACGTTCCCCGATTCTGACATCAGTAAAGCTGTCAAGTGTGGAAAGGATACGATGATTTGAACTGGCAAATTGCATTAAGAGAGACTTCATCTCATAACAAACAAAACCAAGCTGTTGGACGTGACATTGGTCTTAAATTGAAATCATAATGGTTTTAATAAGTGTTCAATTTATCTTGTTGGCACCTGCAGAAACCCTGTTTTGACGTAGCTTTGTCTGACTTGTGGTTTGTGTCTGTTTTCTGTATAGACAAGTGATGTGAAGAAGAAGCTAAAACATGCAAAGAAGTTCTGGTCCACGTTGCCTGAGACAGTTTGTGCAGGTGAAAGGATTGCACCTGGAGACGAGTGCTGGAACGGAACAGCAAAAAGCAGGTACGACAAGCGCACAAATACAAAATCTCAATTTTCTTTGAAGCCCTTTTAAAAAAAATCTAAACGATTACTCTCATGTAATACAGGTACGAGTCTGTTGTTATCGGCAACGGGCTGGCCAATCAGGTGTCGAACCCTGATGTGGATGTGGACATAACGAAGCCGGACATTGTGATCCGCACCCAGATCGCAGTTTTGAAGGAAATGACGAGCTGGCTCAAAGCAGCTCACAGCGGCAACGACATCTCCTTTGATAACGGTGAGTGGGTGTTGTATTAGGATTTTCTTCATTACATTAGCTGCGTTTCCATAAACCTATTATATGCACATTTTGAAGTCTATAGAAACGCACAAAATTCGCTTTTTGCAACTTTTAAAAAGTTTGCTTCAAATTCACATGGCATTTTGTAGGACTGTACTGTCGTAGCTGCACACAACTCATCCTTTGTATGGTTTTTGTGTCCAGGTGACGATGGCAGCGGAGGAGAGGAGAGCGGCAGCGGCTGCGACTCTCCATCCTGCACCACAGACCAGGACATGTACTTCTCCACTCCACCCAACCCCCGGGTCGACCCGGTGGTGGTGGGCAGAAATCCCACGGATGCAGGCGTTGCCTCACGGGGAAGCGTGGCGCTGGCGCTCTGCGGGCTGGCCCTGGCCCTGCTCGCTCCCCACTTGAGATAAGACTGCTTGGGCAGGGAGAGGAAGAGAACGAGCAGGGATGACGGAGCGAAGGGGACAACTGTCAGAGAGACTTTAAAAAGACTGCCTTCAGGACCTTGGACTGTCCGCCATCAGGGGCGGGGGGGGGGACTCTTCCTAATATTACAATAACTTCACTTTTAATTATTTGTTTGTATGTTTTTATGGACATCAGTGTACAGCAATATGATTTTCTTCCCAAAACTCCACCTCTTTTCCCCCTTTTCTTCCGCAGATAAACTTTTACACCTTACGGCTCTGCTGGAACTCCAGTACGGTTCTGCTTGCAGCGTTACAAACATTATATAATTGTCTTATTTTGGCAGTTTAATCTCATAATTATTTTTTGTGCCTTCTTCAATGATTGCCATCAGATAACTAAATAGCAAGCAAGATGTTTGGCTGAACATGAGTGCCTGTGGTTGGACATATTTCTTATTTCTGAGGATGCTCTTTCTTTTCACCACTCATTTAGATTATTCCGAAATCAACAGTCAATTTAGAATGTAGGCGTAGGTCAGTGATTGTTATGGCCACTAATTCATAACAGTCATTTTGCTATTTTGAATGTGCAAACTGTGAATGTGTCTGTGCATTATACATATACACACATCAGCTATTATGAAGCTTTAGTTTGCTTTGGAGAGAGGTTGTTAAAGTCTCCCAGGGCTGCAGAACATGGCTCATCTTTCAGAAATACAGCGAGAGAAGTTACAGCACAGGTATTTATGTTTCACCTGGAGATGGAAGCATTCTTTAGATGAGCTTTTGGGGCACTCTGCGAGCCCAAACATGCATATTCTACATCAGCTATGAGCATTATCACAGCCTAATTTTTTTTTAAATTTTCATATGATTTAGTAATTTAATTTCCTTGGCTTTAACAGCTCAGTAGTAAGGTCATACCTCATGCATGCGCTCATTGTCAATGCAATCTAGTGATGTGGAGTTGAAAGTGTCTGGTAGAGTTAACGACATGTGGCTGGCGTCCTAGTGAAAGGAACCGAGGCTTGGAAGGAGAGGGACACCCCTGGAATTAACCCCTAAGGAAGGCAAAGCTCTGAATGCCCTTTCTGGTACTGTAAGCTCAGTTCAGCACAGACGATCTGACTCGATACAGTCTTACTTGTTTGAAAAGAATTGTTTTGGGGGGGAGGGGGGGGGCGACATGTATGTTCACATTAAACTATAGAAGAGGAACAAAAGACAGTGTGTTGATAAAATGAAATCAAGAAAAGATTATTTTAATACAGGGTTTTATGTTGAGGAGGTGTTGTAATTTTTAGCTGTTTGGTATGAAGATATATATTAGGTACTACAGTGGAATTTACTGCTAGTTTTAGGTGGTGGAAGTGGACGACGTGCACAGATAACGGGGGCGCTTTCTGTCAGTGTGCACATTTTTCGGGGGGCTTTTTTGTTTTTTTTTTTTTTTCCTTTCTTTGTTGTTTTTTTTTTTTTTTTTTTTTTTTTTTTTTTTGCCCAAATCCCCCGTCCCACAATACACACTTGTACCTCTAAGATGGCCTGTGTCAGTATAAATGGACTCATCCGAACACATTTGATCTACCTACATATGTGTATATATATATATATATATGTGTGTGTGTGTGTATGTATATATACATACACATATATATATATATATATTTATATATATATCCTCTCCTTTTCATGATTTCAACTCAAGGTTGATATTGAAGTATTGTCACAAGTGCTACCAAAATTAATGCAATGTATGGTGCCTTTTTTTTTTACACCCTTGGTACATTTTTAGCAAATTCTTACGGTAAAAAAAAAAGAATGTAGATGTGAATGACGTGTATCTGTTATCATTGTCAAACGCCCTGTGTGGCTTTGAGTACGTTGTTACCAGCAGCACAACATGAGATTTACTGTTTATTTAATAATTTGGTCTTTACATTGCATTACTTGGTTACTATGCTGCCTTATGTAGGGTTTTTTTTCAGTAACTTATGCATGTAGTTTTACGTCCTAACGTACATGCTACTACAGCGTACATAGATTATCCAAAATACAGTATTCAGAATGTTTCAATACGCATAATAATTTAGAAGAAAACATATTTAATTCAGAAAGTATCAGATTTGGGGCTTTAAATATGCATTTTGTAAAAAAAGAGAAGAAAAAAAAGTTAAAAATGGATTTGCGTGTTTCACATTTATCTGCTGGTCTGAAAGCCCTGGCTTCAGTAAATACTGGATAAGATCCTCTTGGCCTGATTTGAAACTGACAAGGTGATTGTAAACTTACATGAAATTCTCTCTGAAAAAGGTGCTCATCAGTCTGTCTGTGAAGACACAGAACACATCAACGAGGATGTCAATATTGAGAAGCTAAGAAGGATTTAAGCAGATGAAACATCTATGCAACCCATATAAAATACTGAAGCCTTAATTTAAAACGATGAAGCTGTGCTTCAGCAGCGTGATTTGGCATTACTTCTCCATGAGACCGGTTATATTCTCCTGACTTTGTGTTCCACCAACATTTCTACAAGGGCTTGTGCATGTGTTCTTGTCATGTGGACGAGTTGTGTTGAGTGTGAAGAAACCCCATCTTTTCTGACCAGAGGAAATGTTTTGGGTGATGATGGTGAACGTCTGTGCTTGCGGGCCAGGGCGGCAACATGTTCCGGCTGGCGGGAGTTGGTCCAGCTGCAGGATGTTGTTCATTTGATCCACAGAGTAACTTCAGTCTAGTGACTTTAAAGTTGTGTTGGTCAGGTGCCTTTGGCCCACAAGAACAGAATGGACTCATTTTCTGAGGACTGACTGAAAAGATTAAAAAAAAAAAAAAGTGTAAATAAAGAGCAGCCGTTTTAGATGTCTCTAAAAGAGGCCGTAACAGTACATCAGATTTTTACTTGTCAGAGTATCTCCTAAATGTTATGGAAAAAACGAGATGAGATAGATGTTAAATTGTAAGAGAAAATGTATATTAAACAACATTTCTTAGTCTTGTTGAAATAAAGACTGCCAATATTTAAACAGCTGTGTGTGTTTTCATTTGACAGGGTTCCCACAGTCATGGAAAACATTTAAATAACATTTTCTGGGCCTGGAACAAACATAAAATGATGTAAAATTGTCAAACATTTTGGGAAAAACCCTGCACTTATTTGTCTGTAACGAAATTCACAAAACAAAAGTTCAGATATTTGCAGATTTCGATAAGGACGCGAAAGGGAATTTCCCTTCGGTTTCTGAACGCCGTGGGTGCTGTGATGGCGTTTGTTGTTATTTGACTAAATACAGAACCTAAATTATATTACAATGCTTAGAAAACGGCTCAAAGAAATGAAAAACACATCTACTCATTGATTTAAAAACAAAGTTATTTACAATTTTGTGAATAATGGGTGATCCCCACGTTAAAAAAGCTTCTTTCCAGAAAATAAAAAACGACACTTGGGTTAACTGCAGAGAGAAATAATCACCTCTCTTTACCATATTGTAACACTTTATACTAAGGTCCTGTAATAAGCGGTATTTAACAGTTAATAAGCCACTTACTAAGACCTTATAAGATGTCTATAAACATAAATAAGTGTTAACGAAAGCATAATTAACACGGTTATTATTGCTTCTAAGTAGGGCTGGTAAAACCTGGTAAAAAAGATCATATGATGATATCAGAAATGTCTTAAAGCAGCTTTTTGTTTGCACGGCGCTGGATGAAGGAGTATCTCACCCGGAGTTCATGGCCCGTGTGTGGGATTGATTTGACTCCTGGATCCGAGGAGTAGTGACCCTTCAGAACACGACGGGAGGGTTTAAAATACTGTGGTTCTTTTCATCTCGTGTTATAAATCATATATGGAGCATTATGTGTTTTTACCCGACCAGAGACTTTCATCTTGATTCTTTTTTTTTTTGCTTATGTCATTTTCTTACCTCGTTCTCATCTTGTTGCGTCTTTTCCAAATAATTTTAAAACTACAAACAACTGTCTGGTTTCTCCAAATTTCACTAAGAACCGAGATCAGCCTTCAAGCTGTAAAGAAATAATGATCTGACATTTATCGTGATGATCGTCGATATGTTGTCATGACACCCGGTCCTAGTTTATCTAACCGTGGGCGTGTTAAAGGTCCCCTAGTCACAACAAATTCATGACTTACACTTAACGATGCTCTATTTACCTTGAAAAGAAGGTCTGGTCTGAAAGCAAGTCACATGGGACACAGACTCAACCTTGTAGATTACACTATGTCTATATTACAGCTTTTGCTGGAAAGAAACGTTTGTTGACAAGTCCATTATCCAATTATAAGTCATAGTTTCAGTGTGATGTGAGAATTGTCTGAGAAAGGAGCCGTGAGGCATTCAATGAACCGAACGACAAACTGCAGAATTTTAACTCCCGCAAATGACGAATAGATTATGTGAACCATTCATGTGTTAACTTATAAATAAACCACGTGACAGCATTTAATTCACAGACATTATCACGAGCCTCCCGGCAGCAAATACGCCTAAAACATCCAAACTTCGATGAACTGGATACGTCTCTAATTTAGGTACGTTCCGTTTAATATAACGTGTGTACCACTGAAATCTGTCCGACGGAAGTTGGGCTCACGGCCTGGTCACAAAAGAAATGGCGAGCGGTATCGGGAGTGAGTAGCATTTTTCTGCTGTATTTTGATTTCGTTTCTGAATTTACAGCTAACGTTGCAGTAACTATCTCCAGACACGTCCCGTTGTTTACCGTAGATCCGACTCGTTGCGTTGTTGTGTCTTAAAATGTACACCTTGTAGCCGTGTGTGCTTCATGAATGTGTCCCCCGTAATCAACACTGCTAAGCTAACGCTATTATTTAGCCAAACATACACGAAATACATGTTTTGTCTGTAGACGCAGAGCTTATATCTTTTATTTGTTTTCTTTTTTATCTAAAAAAAATAACCTAAGACCCAGCAAACAAGAAGAGAAGTGCTACAAAAACCCAGAAGCAGCCTGTAAACACGAATGAGCTAATATCAACAATCTCGCTAATGTTAGCTAGCAGCGTGATAAACAAATGATTTTAGCGACGCGACTAGTGTGAATTACTAATAGCTGCAAGAAACGTTTGAGAAAAAAATAAATAAGTATCCGTGTTTGCGTGAAAAATAAAACTCGCAGTCGAACTATTGTCTCAGATTTTTTAGTATTTCGTTCGTTGTCTTTACTTGTGGAAATGTCTATTTCAGTGTACACATTGTTATCGAATGAAACCTAATAATTTAAAACAATTTTAATTGCGATTTTCAGGTTTCAGGTTTTCTCCTTGCCCAGTGTTTGTGTGCTGTCAATAGCCCTATAATTCCTTTTTTGGGAATTATTCCACTTCAGCTTTCCAAGCAGCTGCATTAGAGGCACTGGTATGAAATGTATTATACAGTTGATATTCTCTGATTTGTTTGCACGCACAAAACTGCTTTTCCACTTAACAAAATAAACATACAACTGAGATTTCTTAAAAAAAGTGGCAACAAAAGTGAGTACACCCTGGATACTGTTTGGTTTGAAGTTGACTAACCATGGAAAGATAGATGTTGCATGAGAGATAGTTGTATTACCATGTGCTGGTAGGCTATACATATTCAACTGGAAGAATTACATACCTCAGAAATACCATAAGGAGTTACTGAAGAGTGAGCATGGCACCTCATGGCCGAGAACTCTCTAAAGATCCCAAGAACAAAACCGTTGACCCTCATAAAAATGGTGAAGGACAAAGAAGATCAGTGCATCTTTGAAACTAAGCTGCAACACTGTGGTTCACAAAGTCATTCAGACATTTTCCAAGAACCGTAAGACAGTGAATCAGAGTTGCCCCGGCAGGTAGCTCACAAAATCTACTTTACAGATTTGAAATTATTTAAACTTTCCAAGCTACTGCATTAGAGAGATGAAGTTTATTAAAGACTAGACATTCTGCGATTTATTTACGCATCAATTCAATCTGTCGACCTCCCGGGAGCTTGTCTTGTGTTCTGATGAAACAAAGATCAACGTGTTTGGATCTGATGGGACACCGTACAAATGGAAACAACATGACCTATAGTCAAATATGGTGGTAGCATCATGGTTTGGGGCTGCATGAGTGCTGCTGTTACTGAAGGGGTCAAATTCACGGATGCATTCCACTATGTAGTGTAACGTTTTGATGGAGAAGACGGTTCCCTGTGAAAACCTGGCCAAAGAGCTGTATTTCAGCACTACGATGACCCACGGCATCGCTCCAACAGACCAATGCCTTTCTGAAAGAGTGTCCTAGCATGTCACCTGACCTAAACCCAATCCAGCACTTGTGGAGCCTGAAACACAAGGTGGAGAAACATCAGGTGTCCGACGTCAGGCAGCTCCAAGAGGCCGTCCCAGGAAAGACACGTGCACTGAACTCGGTGCCCAACAGGATCAAGGCTGTGGTTCTCACACAAAATATTGACATTGGTGCAGATTTTAAGTGAATGTGCTCTAAGGGTGCGCTCACTTTTGTCGATACTGTTTTCAGAAATCCTAATTTATCTTTGTTTTGTGGAATAGCAGTTTTGTTTCTGCAAATAAATCACAGAATGTATTTAATCAACTTCATGGCAGTGCCTCTAATGCACCTGAAAGTTACAGTGAAATAATTTCAAAAGTGACAAGGTTGTACTCGCTTTTGTGAGCTACTGTATCTGTAAATTTGTACTTTTTTTCTCTCCACAGAACACAAGATACTGAATGTGGGGCCGACAGAGCCCTGGTCAGTCAGAGAGAAACTATGTCTGGCCTCTTCTGTTATGAGGAGCGGTGACCAAAACTGGTAAGAAAAAAAACCCAGTCGGCTGTTTTTTCCCAATTTTCAAAAGTTTTATGTTCAGATAGATACAGAAAATATACAGTCCATAATTCTACAAGATTATCTCTGTTTTTGTATGTTGTCAATGTGGTGTAAGGACATTTACCTCTTAATGGCAAAATGGATGATTCTTAATATCAAGCAAACTTTTATACACCTTTTATTAATTGGTCAGTTTAGTGTTGCGTTTAGTCTCAGTTTTTACCACTAGAGGTCAGACTTGGGCAATGTATAATGTCTGAATGTCAACAGTTCTTTCAGTGGTGGCACATGACTTTGATAATCATTACACAGTTTATAAGACAATATCTCTATCATCAAGTGTTTTTAAATGTATATTCTAATCCTGTTTAATATGACATTGAATAAATAGGAACCTTTTCATAGCTACAACTAGAATAACTGTTGTTTTGTGTCTTTTTACAGTAACCTGAGTATTTATACATGTGTATAGTCATTTAACCACATAACATTTAAGATATATTCTCAGCATGTAAAGAGGTCCTTTTGTAGTTAAATTCTGAGGATTAAGTTTCTTTCTTTCAGGGTGTCTGTAAGTAGAGCCATCAAGCCTTTTTCAGAGCCTGGTCGTCCACCCGACTGGTTCTCACAGAAGGTGAGAGAGCTAAACCTTCAATATTTTCTTAATGTGTACAGATCTGTCTTTTGAGCACATGTATCTGAATGTACATTCTTAAGATTTGCCCACAATGACATTTTCTCTTTTCTTCTCAGCACTGTGCCTCACAATACTCTGAGCTGCTGGAAGCCACAGAAGCACCAAAGTCAGTACAATAAAACACGCTTATTTGGAGAATCGCAGTAAGGTGTTGTCGCTGTTGTTCACTGGTGTTGCTCCCGTCTTTCAGGCGGAAACGTGGTGAGAAGGGTGAAGTGGTCGAGACCATCGAAGATGTCATTGTTCGTAGGCTGACGGCTGAGAGGATAGAGGAGTTGAAAAAACTACTGCGAGACACACAGGAGCAATACAGGTATATACATGCTTTAAAAAAAACCCAACCCTTTATGACTGTGAGTTGTGATTTGTAACGCTCCCCCCCTTTTTGCTTTTTGTCCTGACAGGAAGTTAAAGAAGGAGGTGGATCTGATACAGACAGGTCACATGGACTCGCAGCTGAAGGAGCTGTGGGCAGAGATCACACTGTAAGACTCACATTTGCTAGTTATGTCTATTGATGTCCTTGATTATTACCCTTTATTTAGTTTATACAACAGTTGTGATGTGACTTAGTACGTGTTTCCAGTGGACTCGACTTGTATCTGAAACACAAACATGAAATCAGGATGTATCTACAGTGTTACCACTCCATTTTATATCTTCCCAAATTTGTTTTTTTTCCCAACTACAGAAAGAAGAAGCAGGATGAGGAGGAAGCAGAGCAGAAGAGGAAAGCTACAGAAATGGCCTACCAGGGTAAGTTCAGTAGAATTATTTTTTTTCCCCCCTAAACATTCACAGCCGTTTGTTGAAACATGCCCTCAATCAAGATACAATTTCATACTTCTTAGTAATTGTGGTGTTTTATGTTGTAACTAGCAAACACTGCAAAATGAATATGCCTTTTAAATGAGAATGCTATGAATTCTGTTATGTCAACAGTAGTATTGATTCATATAAAAGGAATCTACATAAATGTAACTAAATCGCTAGAAGTTATACAACTGTAGAGTAAAAAGAGAAACCCCTACCCCTTTCTCTCACCCTCTTGCCCCATTGCAGCTCGTCAGGCTGTTAAAAATACGCCCAAACGTCTGCCCAGTGTAACTGTGCGATCCCCTTTGGGTGCTAGCCCGCCCACTCTGGACTCTCAGGCTGACTCTTCAGTCTCCACGCCGCCCATGGACACAGGAGCTGTGGCTTCAGATGACCCCAGCTCCCACCCTGTTGTAAGAACCCAGTCTTATATAACAGTGTTTGCTTTAGGAATTCATTCAGCACTGTTTACTGCCAGTGCAAATATGACATGAAATAGAATTTCAATTCAGTTTTATTTATATAGCACCAATCACAATTCATGATTATCTCAAGGCACTTACCAAATCATAGAATAAAATAGAATAGAATGGCCAGGGAGTTAACAATAATTCCGGCTTCATTGTAGTCGATTTTGAGGTTGTGAAATATCCTCAAATTCTGACTCAAATCCACAGTGTGTTCGTCACACAGGTTTGAAATCAGTAGTAGCTTCAGTGTGGCCTCCACAAAAGTGCCTTTCTGTACTTGTAAAATATTTTTTTGTCCTCTTGAGTCCCATGAGTCAATGGAAAAACCTCATCTCACATTCTGGTGTTTTTGGCATTCCCGGCTCCTGCTGGAAGGAAGTATTTCAGATATTGCATCTGACTGTGCCAACCACTCTCACTGATTTTCTGCTGCCTCTTCCAGGCCCAGGGGGTCGGGGTGTTTTTACCAGCGACAGAGGCTCCAGGGCCCAAAGATGCAGGCCTGGCCACACTCGTAGATGACTCACCCCAGAAAAGACTCCTAACTCAGAAGGCCACGCCGCCACCCTCACCTCTCCTGTCAGAACTGCTCAAAAAGGGCAACCTCATCTCAGCCAGCCCCCGCCTGGTAAGGACAGATTAAAATGCAGTTAAAATGCCGGTTTGTTGTTTGTTTTTGTACTGAGAGATAAATTACAGTGATCAATCACTTATTTGGATCAAACAGCTTGTGACAGAATCATTCAATCATTCATCTTTACAAATGCTGTTTAATTCATTTATTGTAATCAAGTAGTCAGTGTTCATTTTGGGGCTTTTCATACCTGAACCTTGTGCTACATGCATTTCATTTTCTTTCACTGAACAACGTCAGAAAACATGCGCACAGTGAAAGCAGCTGTGGTTGAAGCCACCTTTGTTACGTAGATTGAAAATGCGCTGAAAATGGCACAAGAAAGGGCAGCAAGCCATTCCATAGACTGGCTTGAGTGATTTAAAAAGAAAGACAACATGTTTAAGAAACTGCACATTGCTAGGGAAACAGTCAGGCTAATGCGTCAGCGATATCAGGAAGTTCAGATAGTCAAAACATAGCTTACATGTGTCAGTCTAAAAGGTAACAAAATATCTATAAAACCCCCACTATCGACAGTTCAAGGTTTAAAAAAAACAACCTCATTATCAGTAATAAAATTGAGTGTTAGGTTTACTGTTTATAGTGATCATTTTGACCCGGACTGATGTGATCATTATAAATGTTTCCACAGCGTGTCTAAGAGCGAACCTGCCTTTTTGTGTTGTCTTTGTGTATTTGTTGATGTCAGGTTGCAGATGGAGATGCTACGGGAAGCCTTACCAATGGAGTACAGACAGCTACCACAGCCACCGCCTTACCACCTGGCCATGAGATCATCACAGGTAATTACATAACCTGACATAACCGCTAAGTGCGCACCCTCTGACACACAGGATGATTGACTGGACACCGCCCTCACCTTTTGTCTTTCGGCGGGCAGGGCATGGTTATCTTTTGCACTTCAGCTATTACATTCTAATTCACTCATTGTATTTTGCTTTTAAAACTGCATTATGGCTGCAGATTTATTAATGTCACTAAATGTTTCCATCAGATGTGATGTAGTTATTCTGGGTTGGACTCGCTGTTTCATTATGCAGAGAATGTTATGACTCTGGGTTCAGACCTTGCAATCCTGCAATTTAGGATCACACTCACTGCAGGTTGTTATTGCCTGTCTTATGTACTCTTTTGTGTGTGTGCACAGATGGTGAAGCGGAAGCTGCCGTGAAGGCAGAGCTCAGTGAGGAGACGGGCTTAGTAGAAGAGGACCTTGTAGCCGTGTCTTACATGGGAGATGAACTGGATCTGGAGACAGTAGGAGACATCATTGCCATCATAGAGGAAAAGGTGCGAGCATTATGTATTAATCCTTCATATGCAGTTGAAGCAGCACCTGTCTTTTAAGGCAGAAATATCTACATCCACAGTAATAAGAGTACTGTGTTATCATAACCGGAAAGACTGTTCCCAGAGGAGGAAGCTACTACTTGAGAGCCAGCATTAAAAAAGAAACAAAGAAACATTAAAATGTTTGCAAATTTTTAAAACTTCATCTGAAAGCATCAGCCAGGAAGCTAAAGCTGCGACATACCAGAATAGATTTTTGAGCAGGAATGTCATTGCAAAGCCCTGACATTTTTTTTAGTTCACTTTATTGTCCCTGTAGGGAAATTCATTCACTGCATTTCACCATCCTAGTGCACTAGGACCAACAGCAGATCCAGGCCGGTACCGTGGTCAAGGGCACCGACAGGACAATTAACATATATGAAGACAAGATATTTAATGTCTTGCCTGGTCAACTTCACTTTAATTGTACATATACATCCATTCTTGCCGTTTGGGCCTCCAAAGGTAGGGTCAGGGACAACTTAGAGCTAGTAATGAGATAAATATTTGAAGAGTGAAGTCATTTGAAAGAGCTGCTGTCAGTAGGTGATTGCCTATCCAGGGAAGGCCTCGGTCCATCTTTGTCCTTCAGGAGCAAAGGATGGCTGTCCTGAAATGCTTGAAAAAATCATTGAAAGGTTTAAAAATGATGGACAGAATTTCACCCTCTACAATGCAGAAGAGAATTAAAAGATTCAAGCAACGTGGAGGAATATACCACATAGATACAGTTTGTGACTAAAAAAATAACAGGATAAAAAAACACAGCTATCAGAGTTGTTACTTAAAGAAATGTTTGTGTGTTCTAAATTTAACGTCTGTGTCTGCTTGTCTCTGTTTTGTCCTCTGTGCCCCCTCCTCCTCCTCCTTCTCTTCCTCCTTCTAGGTCGATGACTCCGTGGAGGCTTTGGATGCAGCCGCCGTGGAAGCAGCACTGTCTCTGTGCGAAGAGGCTGTCTCAGAAGGACACACCCTCCCCGGCCCCTGGGAGACCCAGGAGCTGAAGCCGTCAGACTCCACACCAACAGTCCCAGACCCCGACCCCACACAGGAGCCTCAGGATGTGGCCGCGATGTCAGCCCCGACCCCTGCGGTTTTAGAGACACAGAATCAACCCAATACTAAAAGAGAAGAACAGCTCAAGGGAAACTGTGAAGGACCTGAGGTGACAGGAAGTGACGTCACCTCTTCTGTAGCCTCTGACGACGGTGCAACAGGAAGTGAAGTTACAGAAGAAGGGGCGGCGGGGAAGGAGGCCACAGAAACAACGGTGAAGAGTGAAGGAGAGGAGTGGAGCCAGCCTGAGCCGAACCCGCCTTGCTTAGGTGGGTGATGTACACATGTAAACACACACCAAATGACGCTCGTGTTTTCTAAACTCCCCTCTTCTTTTTGTCCCACAGACTCTGAGGACAGTTCTGTGTCTGGGAAAGAGTCAAAGGTAACATACACATGCGCACACACATAAACACATGCACACCTTTGTAGAATGACGTTATCTTACGCTGATTGTGTGTGTGTTCAATGCAGGAGGTGAAGGAGGAGGAGGCGGGGAGCGAGGCCGACCCTGAAGAAGGGATGGAACTGAAGGAGGAGTGTGGGGAGGGGGAAGGTCCCTATCTGTCCGAGGTGGAGAGGGCAGCCAGTGAGAGCGAAGACGGCTACGGCCCGGCCTCCCAGCGCTACACCGCTGACTCACTGGCCAGCAGCCCTGCATCTTCCTCCCAGCTGTAAGCGTCCACTTTATGAACAGAGATTGTTTTTTGTCATAATTGCTGAATATTTAATAATTGACTGATAAAATGATCTCCAAACAGGATTGCGATAACACTTAGTCAACACTGATGATAAGCTTTAGACATTTTAGATCCATGGATAGATCTAACAGCACATCACACATCCTGGATCCAAAATGAACGCTGTCTACGGCGTTTTCTGTGTCACAGTTTTACAAACACAGACCTTCGTGGGTCCTTCAAGTACACCTCATAAACTCAAAAATCTACTCTTGAATTGTTAGAAAACTTGTTTAAAATGGGAAAATTTCTAATTTTTCCCGTTTTCCTTTGTTTAAATACACCTGTCATCCCTTTCTTGTTCTCTCACTGCAGCATTTTGAAGAATTAAATACCAGAGTTATACCCGATATGCATACTTTTTGGCCGATTTAAAATAAATAAATAATCACCTGGAAAAAGTACTAGCCCAGCGACCACACAGAAGACACAATGTATGAAAATGCAGGCCCATGTTAATATTCTAAAGTTTAACAAATGAACCTTCTTTCTTCGGGTTGTAACTCTCAGCATTATCAAAATGTACAGCATAATGTGATAAATATTGATCAATATTGAAAAAATATTGAGATCATATTCTTTGCCATATTGCCCAGCCCTCTTTTAATATCAGGCTGATGCTTTGTGGTGGGAGCTGTTCGAGTCAAAGGTTACGTCCTGAAGTAACCCCTGCCCTTCCTGCCTCAGAGCATTACCGGAGAAACGCTGCAGTAAAACTAGATAAAGCTTAGCTGGCATTTGTCATGAATATTCATGTCATGACCTCTGAATCCGATTAGGGCTCCATTTCTCTGAGCTAAGCAGTCTTTGGCTGCTGACATAAAATTTCTAACAGTTTGTGCTTTTGTCTTTACTTGAGTTTGTGCCACTTGTGGTTTTTCTTCTGCTTCTCGTTTTCCCTCTCGGTGGAATTCAGAATCCTCTTCCTATTATCCATTCTGTCCGGACTTTCTGACTCGTCCTTTTGTCCATCTGCTTCAGATCTACGTGTGGTGAAGACCAGGAGGCTGTGCAGGCTCAGAAGATCTGGAAGAAAGCCATTATGCTGGTGTGGAGAGCTGCCGCCAACCACAGGTGGAGCTCCTTGGCTTGACTCATTGTTAGCAATGAATTGGAGGCCTTGTTGAACAGAAGTTTGTAGCAGGGCCTCACACTCGCTCTCTGACTTTTAAATGCTGAGTGTATGCAGAGTGCATTTAAGTCCTGCCCACACCCGAGGAGAAAAACAGTTTGTTGTTCTCCAAAGACGTGGTATTGAGCGAAGGTGCCTACGTGTCATTTACATTTGCCTGCTAGCAAAAAACTGAAAAATGCCTAAAAGCTGCTGTGTGTGTCGGGATGCACTAACAACATCCTGACACTCACAGCAAGGTAATGACCCAAATCTGAGTCTTTAAGTAGGCACAAGACTGAGATCCTTACAATGAGTCAAATATCCAACTTTATTTCTGTAAGTTAATAGGAAACATTTTGACTGTATGCAGCTTGTGTTGAAGTTGAATGTGGATCATTTAGAAAGCTATGCAGCAACATTATGTTTGCAAGTGGATGAACTGCACCCCAGCGTCTCTATATCTGTCTCTATTTTGGCAATAGATAAATTATAATGTTCATTTTCCTCCCTCATGTGATGTACCTTCACATGTGATGTACCTACCTGTACAGGATGCATTCTAGTAATGTTATTCTTTATCCCACTTTGTATGTGTGTGAGAGAGAGAGGAAGAGAGGGGGCTGCTAAATCATCTTTATTTATCACAGTGGAATTAGAATAATTTTTTGTCAGTATACCTTTTCCTAGGGTGCAAAAATCATCCTTTGACAAATCGAGTGTTTTTGCTAGCTACAGGCATCTTATTTACATTTCAGCCCCTGGTTGCATATTATGGTGATGGTTGTTGCATTTTGTCTCTATACAAACATAAGTAGTTTTGTGATGTGATTTGTTATATCTCATTACTTCCTGTGTCTCTCAGGTATGCCAGTGTATTCCTGCAGCCTGTTTCAGACGACATCGCCCCTGGTTACCATAGCATTGTACACAGGTTAGTTTTTTTTTAGTGAAATAAAAAGTGCAAGCACACAATTCAAGTAATGGTGTTAGATACTGCTAATTGTTTACAGTATATAATCTAAATAATAAAATCTCCTTCTCCCCTGCTACTCGGTGTCCTCCGTCAACGTCTCCAGGCCCATGGACCTTTCGGCTATAAAGAAGAACATTGAGTCCGGTGTGATCCGGACGACAGCTGAGTTTCAGCGTGACATCATGCTGATGTTTCAGAACGCGGTCATGTACAACTCGTCAGACCACGATGTGTATCACATGGCGCTGGAGATGCAGCGAGACGTCCTGGAGCACGTCCAGCAGTTCCTCGCCACACAGCTAATCATGCAGACCTCAGAGAGCGCCATCTCCGCCAAGAGCCTCCGCGGCAGAGAGGGAACCCGTAAACCAGGAGAGCCCGCCGAGAAGGTGAGGGGGAAATCTGGTTTACCTTACATGTCTGTAAAAGTGTCGCACAAGTCAGTCGTTTGTGTTTCACATTGCTTTTCAAATCCGCAAATGTCACTGTTGATGTTTTGAAACTCAACTTGGAGTGTATGTTTTATATAATATGTGGCTCAAAATCTCAACAGTGTAAAAAAACAGTTGTGGACGTGCAGGGCTTTAAAGTTAATGAGGTCTGGAAAATACACAGATGAAGAATATTGACTGGACACTCGCTATTGATATAGTTATGATGACGATTATGATGTTGACACTGAGCCTAGAAAAAGTCACGCGATCGTACGTACACAACGAGAAGGAAAACTGTACTGAGACGGGATGAGAGCAGAACGTGAAGACGTATCAGTCATGGTGTGAATGTCATGCTGCTAATGATTTCATATGTTAAAAGTAAATGTCAATTTTCAAAGTCTTTTGGCCACAGTTGTGCACTGGTGTCATAATATCAGTTACTTCAGACAACTACCCAGGTTCAAAGCAGTAAAAGCATCAATATTCCAAACCTTCTTAAGCCCCCGTTCAGCAGCCGTGAGCTCTCCTCTACTGTCCGTCTGTCTGTCTTTACATGGGAGTCAGTGCATTTGCTTAGAGCGCTCCCTCCTGCTCTCCTGTTTGCTTGATGCCTGATCCTGGAGATTAGCTGGACATGTAGACGTCAGAGGTCCAGGTCCTCAGACCCGAACCTGGGAGCTATTCTGATAGATGGAACAGCGACATTTTAACACAGATTAATCTGCTCAGTGTTTGAAGACTTGTAAAACTGTCCCAGATTATATGCTTGATATATAAACTTGATACTAAAACAGTTTGTTTTTTTCATTGCTGATAATTTACAGTGATAACAAACAAACTTGCTTGTATAAGAAAATATAGCTTGAGTTGTCTCAGATTAATTTTCTATACGTTCACACTATGGTCCGGGTCAGTTTTGACTTTCCTTGCATCGGCAGCGTCTCAATTACAACAACAAATCTACCAAGTTTCACATCAGTCTGACTTGAAACGGTTGAGAAAATTGATTTTAAACAGTTTCACGATTTTGAGATTCCCTAAAACTTGATTTGAGCCGCACGGGTGGCTCTAACGTTTCAACAGATTTGGGCTCAGTTTGACCCAAACGGCCTCACTGTACAAACGTTTAACATTTTTTAAATTATTTTCATTTTTGTGCATCGAATTTCAGGCTAAAAAATGGCTTTCATGCAGGGTATCTTTTGGGTCAAATGTATCCCGTCCAGTATGTAACGGTTAAGAAATGTGTGTTTTGCTGTTAAATAGTAAATGAGTAGAGACGGTAGAGCACTAACTGCATTCTCTAAACATAAGCAGTTGTATTTTGTTCGTCTTGATTGACCAATAATTACTTCTGACAGGTAAATTATAAATGCCATGCAGTTCAAACCCCCATAGAGTACTACACCTATAAGCTAGTCATTGTGCTGTGGGTAATTTGATCATTCTACTGGACACTCACATACACTATCACTGTATGTTTCCTGCATTGCATTAGGGCTGGGCGGTATATCAAATTTCAATTGTATATCGAGATGTAGTTTCAAACAAAATACATAATGGGACAGTAGTATCGGCATCGATGTAGTTTGAAGTGGCTTTACATCACCTGTTTTTGTCCGTAAAGCTGTATATTTTCACTCTCTCACTTCGGCCTACCACACTCTACTTTGTCCCACAGCAGCTTCTCTGTAAGATCTTTAAAGTTGTGTTTTGCACTGTTGTTTCAGCAGAGCATCTGTGTAGAACCAGGATTCCTGCTCAGTCTGACGCCCGCAGACGCCAGCAGCTGAGATACTGTAGTGAGGCGGTCGTTTAACGTCTGACTTTGTTCGTTTGATTCCCTCAGTTGCAGAAAAAGAAATGTTGCACAAACTCGCGCAGGGTTGAGTCGACCTAACCAAGCACTTTTAGTGCAGACGGACTCTCACTGTTGACAGACTTGGATACCTTCAGTGGCCTAAAAAACACCTATGATGCAACACTATAAAATACCATTTTTACACTGGTACTCAGTCCATTTAAAATGTATTATTTAACAGAGAATCTAACTCTGAGGGAAACGCCGTAGGCCTATTTTTATTTAATACAGGCTGTTTTCTTAAATACAATTTTCCATTATATGCTGTAGAATTTGAAACGGGTTAGGAAGCCCTGTCTTTTCATTTTATTATAAATAAAAGTGCTTCTGATTTTCTGTCCAGAGCTTAATTTGTGACAATTTAACAATCATAAACAATAACCTGACTAGGATTTTTTTTTTAAAAAGACCTGACCTGAATAATTGAGTAAGTGTGGCTTGGACTTGAAGATATATAATGTCTGGCCATTCAGCCTAAAAATACAGAAATATGATGTTAGGACAGTATCGCTCAGCCCTAAATTACACCTTCATATTCACACACATCATATCATATGACATACACACCCTGTTGAACACATAAGGCTCTTCAGACATGTGATCAACGTTGCCGCCGGGTCATCAGATCGACTTTTCCCTCCGCTTGCTGTAAAGTGCTTCAGTGGAGTAACTCCTGGTCTGGACTTCAGGACTCAGCTGATTCATGTCGTGCATGCTGGCTGCTCCTCTCCTCTCCTCACTAACCTCTGCCTGTCCCTGAATCAGCTGTCTGTCTGTCTGCCTGTCTGACAGTGTCTGCTTCTGTCTGTCCTTGTGCTACTTTCCTTCAGCGGTGTTAACGTGGAAGTCTGGAACGTGGTTCTCGCCGGTCACGGCATTTTTGAAGTGTTACGGAATTAGAGACGTTGATCCCAGACTGGAAATATGCGTGCGCTACATTTTCTTGCGAAGTGCTGAAGTATGAAGGGTTAAAATGACAAATGGAAACTCTTCAACCAAATGAAAGTCCCGATATTTTTCATAAAAGTCACGATGGGAGCAGCTTAATGCTCTGTCTGTGGGTGTGTCTGTCTGTGATCTCTGATGTCTCTGTGTCCGTCTCCTTGGAAATCTGGCTCTCTGAACTCTGTGTGTTTGTGTACGTACATGCCAGACGTCAAATGGACGCTCGTTCCTCCTCCTCCTCCTCCTCCTCCTGCTGCCGCTGCCGCCTGTGTGTTTGACACAGACTTTGTATGAAACTTGCTTTCTCACGCACATGTGTGTGTTTTCTCTCTCTTTCTCACTCTAATGTTTGTCCTCCTACAGGACAGTGTCCCAATGGCCTCTCCTGCTTTCCTTCTCTCTCTCTTTGTAAGTATTCAGGTTCTCCCTCAGTTTCCACCAGAACCAGGTCACGCTCCGCACACGCCTGCTTCAACGCACACACACAGTAACACACACAGTAACACACACAGTAACACACACAGTAACACACACAGTAACACACAGTAACACACT
>JAPQRN010000002.1:22689227-22704785 GCA_037367275.1 Coranthus polyacanthus | reverse complement strand
ATCACACATGATCACACATGATCACTACTGCGGCATTACTATTAATTAGAAGGATTATCATGAGGAACACGCAGAAGGCTTTTAGGTAAAATCCAGCAGCAAATACATACGGAAGACAAAACAGGAGGGCAGGTAGTAATGTTTATTACTGCTTACTACTGCAGTTATTTACCTGTACATAATGAATTCATCACTTGTTTTATTTCACTGTGTAAAAAATATGTACGGCCACTGGTTACTATAAGAAACGATGGCAACAAAGTGACATGTAATATTACTGAGTAGATTTAAAGTTGTAAAATATTTATTAAGATGTTTTTTTAAATTAATGAAATGTACTTAACGCAGCCTAAATATAATTTAAATCGAATGAATACTATGTGTCGTTTTTTTGGGTAGTATTTATTATTTCCATTCAACATACGTTTGTTTTCCACTAAATGAATGCAATGTTTTTTTTTGTTTTTTTTTAACAGTAACACGTTTTTAAATCATCAGCATCATTTAAGTTGATATTTACTTAGTATATAACATATTTCAAAAATGCAGTAGTATTAGGTGGGAATTTAAAAATCAGTGATTTCAAAATCAGTCTCCTCACTCTTTTTCAGCTGAAATGTCTTAAAATACAATCAACGAATGGTTTGAATTTGTTTAATTCAATCTAACGTTTGTCAAATCTATGTGTAGGTTTATTTTATTGAGTAAATGTTGGATTTATTTAGTGAGTTTTAATTCAACCTCTCTGGCTCTTTACGGTGTAGGCGGGTTTTATCCACATAAAAACACAAATGCCATCATCACACCTTCTGCTCACCTTGTGTTTGCATGGACCAGCATCTCCTCGACCAGCAGACAGAGCCCGTGCACCAGAGGGCCAAGGGTCAGGATGAGCGTCGCCATGGCAACCCAGCCACACAACCTATTGGGAGACAGGAACAGGACGGTCCCCACGGTGACGGCGGCCAGGCCCACGGAGCACGCCTTCGGTAGACTCCCACGAGGCCGTGGGATGAGGTCATCCTCAGCTCTGAGACTCCGCATCTGCGAAGGGAACGGCGGCTCCTTTAACTTCAAAACAACGGCACGGCGATCCCTGTGAGCACTTAATTCATTTTAAACCATCGCGCACCATCAAGGCAACAGCAAAACCAACGCAGCGTGCTGAGCCTTGAACAGCCCGGGGGGGTTATTTGCTCTTTCCCGAGTCGCATATTTCCATTTAGGATAATTTGAGGTTAATCAGGTCGTATGGCGACAGTTACGGGGTGTGGCAAAGCTCAGCGCAGTCATGGAATACAGAGAAAGCGAATGTGTGTGTGATCACTTGTGGAACGTATTCCAGTTTCACTTGATGAAATGTGAAAGTAGAAACACTTCACTTGATGATACATATACAGCTGCTCCACAAATAGATAATCACTAATAAGGTAAGATAATAACTTGAATAAAAACACCTCGTTCTCCGCTTCTTTCTGTCTTAAAGAATCTTTTTTTTTTGTTTTTTTTTTGCTACATACACAGAACAAAAAACAGCTCAGGTGTGACATGAATGAGAAGGTAAGAATAAGGACTGCAAATTAAAGTAATGGCCGTTATGTTCTTATCTCTTATCTCCGTACCCACGCACTCAGAGGAAGCAGGAGAGTAAGAGTAACCCTTGAAATGTGAAAGAGCTTCATAGAAAGTGTCCACAGAGGAGTGAGATGTAGCCACTGGTCCAGAAGTTGCAAAATATTCCTCAGTCAGTAGATTGAAAAAGTCTCTCGTGTTTGATATTAATAATAGGCTTTACATAGGGTTTAACTCTCTAAAAATAAACACACGGATCACCCACACATGACCAGAAACGGTGAATGAAGGTGCTTATCTCAGAGTTACACTTCCAGCACAGCAGAGTCACTTATTTCCCTCTTAAATTACAGTGTGTATCGTTGCATATATGCTGTGAAACACACTTTGATCTCCTCCTGAACTCAGTAAACCTCTGTGAAATCTGTTACTGGTGGGGTTTTTTTGTTTTGTTCCACTCCACTCCAAGGTACGTTACGTTCTAAAAGCAGACAGAGGGATCTAGGTGCGTAGGGACTCACCTCGGCGTGTTAGCTGTGATCCACAGAAGAGCTTTTTTCCTTTGTCTTCACTCCTTACGCTGCTCTTCTCATTCTGTCCTTTGCCCTCCTCGGGCATCATTACTTTCGGTTTTGGTTTCTGCATGTCTGCTCTGTTTCCCAGTGAAAAGGAGGGAGGGAGAGATTTCTGAAGGAGAAAGTTTTAGGAGAAACCTGCACGCGGTTTTATTCATTTCACATACATGTGGAAAAAGTCATTCGGTTCACCGAACAAAAGCTTGTTGAATCTCTTTGTACGACATGTTTTTAAAGGCCGAAGCTGATTAAAGGTTGATCAAATCAGCAGTGAATATGTCAACAGTGACTTTTTCCTTTGATTATTTTCTGTGAGTTGTGCCACAGTTTATTCTGACTTGAGCAGGTTTCAGCTTGTTGTGCGGCTAAGCTCTCATTTCATTTCATTTCTGTGGAAAAGCTGTAAGTTATTATATAAGTCCTACTTAATTTTCAGTGTAGTTTAACCGTAAGGGTTAGACAGTAAACGCTGTCTAAGAGGGATGACATGCAACAGAAGGTCCCCACCAATTCATTTTGGTTGGTTTATATCATTTTCATACTCATCAAGGAACGGTGTCGTGTATAATGTGTATGTTACCAATGTTACGTTTCCTATCAGTGCGATCTTTTGTGCGAGAACACATGGGTAACTTACTTTCACTAGCTACTGTTTGCAGTGAAATAACCAAAGTGAAACTCGCTGTGCGTCTAATTATAGGGATGAAATGTAGCTGAAACTATACGTGTGACCTTTTGAGACCGGCAGTAGCGGCGCATGGACTGTCTCCAAAGAGAAATTACAATCATTTAAAAAATCAGTGTTGGTTCAAAGGCCGAATGCTTGATATGTAAAGAGAGTATCATGATGTTCAAGAAATACAACATCAACACTCATTTTTCTTCATGTGAGAGTGTGATAACTATGCCACAGACTCAGTGAAGGAAAGAGAAGAAAAAGAGATTGTCGTCCAGCTTCATTTCCAGGCAGGATGTTTGTACAAATTAGCCGATCATCCAAGAAGTGGTGTTGTCACTCAAAGGTTGCGGGAGCAGAGCAAACCTGTTAAACTGTGTTCAAAACGTTTCATCAGTGACCTGCGCAGTGGTGTGTGTCAAACGACTAATTTAGAAGTTGATAGTGTATTTTTAATGGATTTCTTCGGGTTAATATGCGTACAGCAGATCGACAAACAGCTGTGAAAAGTAAAAGACCTCGGCTTTCTGAGCTGGAGAATGTCCCTGTGTTTACTTTAAGTCAGTGTGCCCAATCCAGAAAAAAAAAAAAGTTGCCTATCCCACCTTTATGTGTTACGTTTTTTTTTGTTTTGTTTTTTTTTTCTTTACTTGTCTTGTCAAAGCGTTACTAGGAGTTAAATACTGCAAAATGAAGCTCGCATCTTTAACTGCGATGCCAGAGTTTGACAGAGTTTCGGTATGTTTAAGTCTATTTACAGCTCATATACTTTCTATTTGAGCAAAGTACATCCCCTCTATTGATTCGCTGCGTTTACACGATCTGAATCATCATGAACCACGTTATGCAAGCAAATTCCTCTGCGATTTCGCGGGCAGTATAACAGGTCCAGTCGGTTCAGCTGGTTTTGAAGGAGCAGACCTCGGTACCGCTGCAGTCTTCTGTGTACGTGCGTGTCCGTGGTAAGGAAATAAAGGCTCGGTGTCCATACCAAAGGTTCATGCATATTTTATTCAAGAGTAAAAAAGTGGATCGTCCCATGGGGCATGCTTACAGTGTTAGTGACTGGGGAGTCAAAACAGAAAGAGAGCAGAGGAGAGAGAGAGAGAGAGAGAGACAGAGTTAGAGAAAGAGAGAGAGAAAGAAAGAACCGTGGCACAATTTCTATGGCACAGGGTCTCCCAGGGGGGTTCACCTCTCCCAAAGAAGCACAACAAGATCAACCAAGGAGCAACGCAACATGAAGAGCAACCAGCAGAGAGAGATAGCTTAAATATTAAGAATAATGTCCATAATAAATAGAATCATAATAATCATAGAATCATAAATATCATCAAATAACAAGAGGAATCATCAAGAATTATGATCAGCGAGAGTACACTTTTTTCCTTTAAATTGTGACGGCAACACACCGGCTCTTCTGTTAAAATGTGTCTTGCTGCTTTTTGCTTTTGAACAGCGCAAGTTTTTAACCATGCAATCATGCTTTTGGCTGCCTGAATGCCTGTGCCTCTGTATATAGTAATGGTCATTCATCAATGCTAGTTTAATATTTGTTAATCGTTATTCATATTTATCATTTAAAAACAACTCCTGTACATCGACAAAGAAGAGAGGAGAGAACGTGGACTTGACACTTTTGAATAGAAGCGTACCGTCATTCTGTACAGCGTCGAAAAAAGAAAAACCGGAAACACAGGTCGTGAAAAAAGTAGAAGAAGAAAGAAAGAAAACGAAAAAAAAGATGGGGAGGAAAAAAAAAAAAAACTAAACAAAATATAACACAAAATGAATACAAAAAATAAATTAAATTAACATTATGTACAAAATAAATTACTCGTTATTCCTCAGTTCATTTATATTAGCCAGAAAAACAAGAAGAAAAAAATCCTACCATAGTGAAACACAGAGCACAAATATAATCTTCACATTATTATCAAAGAACTTAACTCTGCATGCACTGATGCGTTAATATAAATGCTTTACAAAGACCTTTTCTTCAGACTTCTTCTTGTTGTCTTGGCTGCCGCCTTCACCAGAAGAGTCTGTCTCCTCTGTAAAATATCATTTCCTGCTTTTTAGGCTGGAGACTCCCAGCCATCACTGCTGTTTGTTAGCAGACAGCAACATGGGAAGAAAGGAGGATGTAGAAAGAGAATGAATAGAGCGTGACTTCACATTTCAACTCCCCCCCCCGGCTCCCTCGCATAACGTAAAGCATCCTACTTCCACTATACTGCATCTTGCATCCTGTGATGTGCAATAAAACCTCTCTATGTATCCTATTTACACACGTCAAGGTAGGGAGAAACACTTTGAATCTGATCCGGGCCCAGTTTAAAGCCTTTCCAGAGAGCTAACCGGCCTGAGACCAGAGTGTGTGGGGTGGGGTGGGGTGGGGGTGCTTCCACTTGACTTCAAGTGGAGCATGGGTGCAGTGTAGTGCTACAAAAGCAAACGGGAATCTCCTCCCGAGAATAAAAGGACAGCATGGGGAGGGGGCTCAGATTAATCTTCACACATCTCCACTTTCACCACACTTTGCAAATTCCTCTCGCTGTCGCCTGGCCTGGCGGCGAGGTTTCGCGAAAGAGAACGCGTTTTTTTTTTTTGTTTGTTTGTTTGTTTGTTTTGGTTTTTTTTTTTCAAATATAACTGCACAGACATTTACATGTTTAAGCATGTTTTGCACGCACGCAGGCAGAAAATATCCACAACCTTATAAAATCAGCATAATGCAAGTTTGGTTCCACTTCCTGTTCTTCTGGACACAAACAGGAAAAAGAAGCATATGCAACAAGTGCCACCATCGGTCCCCACCCCGTGCAAACACTTTGACCGCCTTCCTTTATCCACCCGACACGACACGTTCAACCAACACGGCTATGGCATGCTGACACTGTCAACCCACACTGGTGATCCCCAACATACACGGTGAACAGCAGCTCCTCCTTTTTCTGCATGGGGAGTGTTGAGTTTTTGTAGTTTCTTTCCTGTTGTTTGTGCAGGAACGTGGGAGTTTGTAGCTCTCTAAAGGCCCGATCAGTTCAGTGAAGAGACTCAGCCTTTGGATAAGTCCGGGTATGCTCATGCCTTTTACTTACAGCTGAGGGCAACGGGAAGGGGCTAGTTAATAGTGTGTGTGTTTGTGTGTATGTTTTCTGTAGCCTATTCAGTGTGTGAATTAGCCTAGTGTGTTTGTCTGAGTGTGGTGCGTTGTTTTCAGGTGTATATATGCCTATGTACAAGTATCTATAAATATGGTACCATATCAGTGTTTTAACTGTACGTAGGATGTGTCTGGGCATGTGGAGGTGTATGTCCATCACTGTATATTGCTGTTGCTGTCGGTCCCATTGGGCTCTCCCATGTTCATGCGGCCCATCGACAAACCCACGCTGTTGACAGCGTCGCGTCGCGGCGGCATCCTCTCGTTGATCCGGTCCAGACCTTTGGCCTCCTCGAAACTGCTGATCCGATGCTGCGGGGAGAAGCCTCGGATGGCTGCGGAGACAGGCAGTCACGCACACGCAGACACACACGCACGCACACATACGCAGAGTTAATATTTAACAAGACATTTAGTCAAATCTTGTGTATCCAAACCCCTGAGAGCATTGAAGGAAATATTCAGAGCACTGAAATGGACTGAAATTTCCAAACCACATTTAACTCATTTATGAAATGTGGATGTGCACACATTTCCGTTCAGTCTCCTTTTAAATGCCACACAGTAAGGACACAGTAAAAAAAAAAAAGAGATTTTTTTTTTTTGTTTTTTTTTTTGGTTTGGATAAACAAAAGTTAAGTCATATATGCACATCCACGGGGTTCTTACACTAACATCCACACACATGTGCCATTGTTCATCTGTCATCTGAATGCTGAGCTAGGATTAGTTTGACCTCGGGCCTCACAGTGGACATGAGTCAGTGTAACCTGGCCAGCGATCCTAGATCAGTAGTCTGAGACGCCAGGTAGATGAGCCGCTATGAGAAGAGACAGAGTACGAAAACAAAGCACAGCTGCACACAGAAGCAGTCGTTCAGAAGTTCCTAGAATGTGTTTCGCCCCTCAGAAGAATTTCCAACAGCCGGCTGTGCTTTTAAAATCATTTGTATAATAATATTAAGTAATCCCCAAGTAAATATTAAGGCAGCCGTGTCAGACTTTCCCTTAATCTGATCTTCCCTCCTTTGAAGTTCATGATCGACGTGACTACATTGTAAATTTGGTTAGGTTTGATCAAATTTGTCAAAGATAAGAAGCTTGGCACGGTTTGAGTCACTCTCAGTGCATTGAGGGGATGAACATGCCAGTGCACTTCACTTTTCTCTTAGAGGACTTTCACAATACGGTCAGTTTACTTGTTATGGGGCCCTCTTCATCCTGCATTGGTGATGGAGTCAGGGTTATTTAAAAAACAATGGGTTACGAAGTGGTGGCAAAAGTGGGTGCTTCAAGAAGGGAGGCTTTGGGTTGCATTATGGGAAATGTAGCAGCCAGTGTTTGAGGAGCTTGACCCAAATTAAAGACTCGAGGTTGGGGCACCTCAAGCTCAAGCCACACTGATGTCAATTTAATTATTTTATTTTCATTTTATTATAATCTTTTGTAACATCTGTCTCTCTTTTCGAGTACCCCTTTAAACTACAGTGGATTAAACACAGATGATGATCAGGGGTTAAAAACAAAAAATGATGTGGACCATAAAGCTAAAATGAGGAATCATTCAACTTGAGGTTGTGCGATGAGCTGAACTGCAGCCTCGACAGATGCTCCTGAGCTGATGAGGAGGTCTGTCTGGAGAGACTGGTGCCACTTTGAACAACGGCTACTGTCACGTTACCTTCGCACACATGCAGCTACTGACAAATAACCACTGTGATACACAGTGATGCACATGAAATCAAATAACAACAAAAAAGAAAGAGCAAAAAAAAATACAGATGATACCCATAATTTATTTGCTTGAACAAATTATGGAGCGAAGTAAGCCATTGGCAGTATTAAATGAGCAAACACAATAGACTACAGTTAACTAAAGCGTGCAAAGACATAATATATATAATATTATATAATACACAATATTTAATACACTAAACACAAACACCATGACCACAATCTGTTCAGTAGCACAGAAGAACCTTGCAGACCTGCTTCATTCACGTTTATTCATTCAACATATTTACAATGTTGAATGAGGTTATAATTGGATACAAAACAATAAAATAATATAAAATGTGCCTGAACGTTACACGCACTGCATGCCAAATTCTTGACTTTGAAGTTTGAAGGATACATTTTGTCAGCACTTTGCTTTTTATTTATTTTCATCATAACAGGTGACTGGAGTTCTGCCGTAGCTCGTAGAGAAACAGATCGATTGCATGTTTTATCATCTACAGAACTACAGGTTCCGGTGACATAGAAAGAAAAAGACTCTAACACACTGAGACTGGAGGTCTAAGTGACCCTGCACCGCCTTCACATGCCCACTCCCACCCACAGCCCTGCTCTTCTTGTGTGTGCAACAGGAAGTTACATATAAATAATAGATAACATAAATAGAAACATATAAATAAATGTTTGTGTGCAGCTGTGTGTAGTAGTCTCTGTTTCCTGTTTCCTAACAGAAGGAAAGTGTGAGTGCAGTTTAGTGTTTTAATGTGGTGGCATCAGCGTGCAGCGGTTTTAGGCTTTGTTGTGAACGCTGATGCAGTTAGAAGAGCTTAGTGCAACGTGGGTAAGGAAAATCTATGACCTTATGAGCATGGGTGGCTGAGAGCGCAGCCATGCTGCACACACACACACACACACACACACACACACATACACATACACACACACATACACACACATACACACACAGGTGCACACATGTGTGCGCACACACACACACACACACACATACGCACAGTGAAATGAGTGTGATTTTACCTTCTGCGTCCTTAACTGTCTCGATGGCTTCTATGGCCTCAATGGTAGCTGAAGGATGGGCAAACAGAAAAGAAGAAGAAGAAGAAGAAGAAGAGGAAGAGAAGGGAGGACAGGAAGAGAGAGAAGATGACAGAGTCCAAGAGAGAGAAGATGAAGTACAAAGAAAGAAGGAGGAGAAGAAGAAAGGAGTGAAGGCTGAAACATGCTTCTGCGCAGATACATGTTAATGTCTTCACTTTATTACGCAAAGGAAGGGTTTATGGATAACCGTAGCTCATAAAGGACCGTGGAGGAGCCTCCAAAATCTCAGACTCAATGTTTTGTGCTGTTAATCAGCTGCTAGTGCTAATGTTCAGCACCTGATGGAGAAGACAAAATAATAATTTAACCGTGAAAGCACGCAGGTGGAAAGTTAAAACAGGATAAGGATTTCTAAGTTCAAAACCCACTTAAATTGTATACATTTACATTGTGCAAAAGTTGCTAATGCTACTCGTGACGCTTCCAGATTCACAGAAACAAAAGCATGTTTCAGGCTTTAGTCATGTGAGGCCCTCAGAGCAGCACTGAGGCCATGGCAGCTTCAGAGGGCACCTGGTGTTAGCTGTAGCTGGTGTTAGCTCACACACGCACACACACTCGCACACTGTCTGAAAATGTCTATATCTTTGCCTTAGTGTCTGTCAGTTTCCCTTATTCTCTAATTCTTCTATCTTTCTCTCTCTCACACACACAACCAGCAGGCTGTTAGTATCCTCAGCGCCGGTGAGGTGAGGTGGAGAGGGTGAGTGAGGATGAGAGGAGAAAAGACGAGAGAAGAGAAGGGCAGGGAGGAAACCGGAGGATGGTCCAAAGCAGGAACTGTGAATGTGTGTCCATGTGTGGGTTTTATAACTGCTTCTAAAGGTGTGTGAAGGATTAGGCTGGAGAGCGTGTTTGTATGTGTGCAGGTGTGTCAAACGCTCACCGCTCTGCAGGGTCTGTTTGCCCCCAGACAGCACGCCGCTGGGCAGCATGCCTGTCGGGGTCAGTCCTTTTAGAGTCAACACGTTCTCACTCTCCTCCCTGAGGAACAGACAGGGCCAGAGATGTGACAGGTGCGCGTGGACAAAAACAGAGAACCGATAAAGACACATTTAAACACTTCTTCGCGCTGTGCACCTGCAAACTCACAAAAAGCGCACAAAGCGGAGAGATTAAACTTAGAAAATGAGTTGCAGCTACAGCATGGTTACAGCTAAATACAACACGTTCCACCCACCGTAGAACAGAGAACATCTTGGCCATCTTCCCAATGGCTCGGATCTTGTTTTTGATCACCTCTTTTCTGGCTGCTGCGGCGCTGGCTATAAAGGAAATACACGTCAGGCACAATTTTACCCATATTTAAGCAGGTTTGAGTCATACTGTTTGTAATATCCGTGATACCTACCATCGAATATCTCATCTCCGTCGTTCATAAGTTCGTCGTCAGAACAGATACTAAGAACATTGACCAGCATCTCCGTCACTGCACAGTAATGAGACAAAACAAATCTGACGAAACGGCAACATTTAATTCAGTAAAGATGGTTCCTGACTAACTTTTAAAGCCAATATATTTGCTTAATTTACAGAAAGATTTAAGCAAAAAGGTACAGAGCAATGTAGAATCACACAAAGCAAATCACAGACTGGTGGCTCATTAGGTCACAGATAACATGAAAATAGAGGGTATGCACGTTACGTTGCATTCACTGCGGTTACACCCAGCGAGCGGCAGAAAGACTAACTTGCTGAGCGGCGGCGTTCAGCTTGAATGTTGTGAAAACACAAAAAACACATGTAAAATGTTGTCTGTCGTGCAGCTGCAACTGTGTTCACACATTAATTTCAGTCTAATGCGTACAAATGCTGATTTACGTAGCTGCTGCACTTAAAGGTTTAGTGTGCATTAGCGTTTTGGTGTCACTGGGCAAAAAAAAATCCAAGAGGTCTGGAAGGAAACAAGATTTCCCGCAGCTCCTCTTGACTCTGTTTACAGGCTGTAGAAAATCCACCCTGTGATGGAAGGTTTTGGCCGATCACAGGTGTTTTCAGAGAGGTAAGGTGGTTAAATGTGTGTTTGACGGCAATCACTGTTAAGATACTGTCAAACTCTACTCTACGGCTCGTCACCAAAGTAACATGGCAGCTCCCGTAACCGTGACGTTTTGGCTTCTCTTTTCCACAGCAGCATGAAACAGTGTCAGGTCATTTATCTTTATATTTAGTCTTTTTGATTTGGATGGAGCTGCTGACGGAAGGTGTGCGTTTTCAAATTCTGGCACTTTCTGCCTCCTGCAGCTTTAACTCACTCCTGTTGACCAGGACTTAAAATAATCACAGCGTGTAGTAGCTTTGGTTTTGTGTTTTGTGTATCATTCACACCATTTACTTAATAAGAGAGAAAACGGTATGACCGAGCGTTTTGCGAGTCTCCAGGCTTTGCTTTGTGTATTTCGAAATCCGGCGTCGGCCTGGTTCTTTGCTAAGATGTAAGGATCGCTGTCGAGTCCAGCTGCCTTTACTTTAAGCAGATAATAGTTTGTTTTACTCCTCCTCCTTACATGTTTTGAGACTCAGTCTGATTGAGGGGGCGTGTTCTGGTGAGAAAGTGACGTCAGTGAATGCAGCTCTGGAAAAAATTAAGTCCGGATCAGATTTCCAGACCCGAGCCTTATTGGAAACCTCTGGAATGGTTTGTACTGAGCTGCTTGCATTTTAGCTCCATTAGTGGCATAAAGCATCCGATATAATAATGTGAAAGACTGGTGGAGAGCATGCCAAGACGCATGAAAACTGTTTTTTTTTTTTTATTTTGAACACCTTCCGCAAATAAGTGCTCTAAATGACAATATTTTTATTTGTTATTTTTATGTTTTAGAATAATCGTAAATGCTTGACCCAACGCATACCTATGAATAATAAAAGCAGTTTTCTTATGTTTTACAGAGCTGTACACAATACAATGAAATATTGATTGTACAGTAGACAAGTATGTACAGTAGTTACATAATCTGACCTTGTGATGTTTTCATTACAGTCCACTGTACCCGAAGCGAGTCTGCATGTGTGTTTGTGTGTTTACCCTTTTCTCCCACAAAAGGCAGCGACCAGGTGAAGACGTCCATGAAGTTGGGCAGCCAGTAAGGGTGAGGAGAGCAGTTAAACTGACGGATGTTCATCACGTTGTTCTCGTACTTGAGCACCGCGGCTGAACACACACATACACGCGCACGTTAGTCTTTTCATCTCCGGTTAGGTCGCGTGTTCACTGTTCACAATATTGCAAAAAGAGTGTCTGTGCTCGTTGACGTCCACGTATGTATAGTGCACTGTACGGTATGTGTCAAACCTTTGTTGTTGTAGACATCTAGGTAGTTTGGAGCAGAGAAGATGGTGATGAGGGATGGGAAACCTGTAGTCTGACTCTTCCTGTACATACGGTACCTACAAACAAGATGATGAAAACATGGCTTTGCTTTAATGGTCTTATAATCAAACGGTGACTATTTGACAGCAAAACAGAAGCTGATTAAAACGGGAAAATGCAGACTGTATAGGATATGTAACGAACTTAAAATACACAGAAGAAAACGAATAAAGCCCAAGTGGTTGAGAGTAGGGAAAGGCCGATTATTGACCGTGACCGATTATCAGAACCGATGTTCACATTTTGTCAGTGTTCTTTAATCTGGCATCCGATAAAAAAATACATGAATTTAAAAATGTGCTGCTTTGGCTGTGATGCAGCCACCTCTCTCTGCCTGTAGTCAACTCTCTGCGGCAGCACTATCTGACAGGTTACATGTCACGAGTAATAGCCTATCGGCGCTGAAACGAGAGAGCAACGTTTATTTATTTAGCGCTTAGTACTTGTTATTTAGAATTCCTCCAGTTCATAGCGAAAACTCACGATGCATTTTGTTGAAATACATTTGAACTGACAGACAGCTTGAAGGCATTTCAGCGAAACTTTGTGTTGGACGTCTCTGAAAGAAAAGAAACCAAGATTTGAATTTTTACGGCAAATGTGTATCGCTTCAAAGTATTGGTTATCAGTCTCTTTGAGTATCCGTATCGGCCCTGAAAAAAAAACACATCAGGCTATCCCTACTTAAATTACTATCAAAAATAATCTCAGCGTTCATCAGAAATTGTTGGCTGTCTTCTTATTACATCCTTTTTTTAATATTATCCTCTACTGTGGTATTCACAGTGTACGTAGCTTCTCAAGGTTGTTTTTTTATTCCTTTCTAGCAACAAGTGTCCAAAACTGCTGATACACAGTCGATAAGTCATCGGCACACAGGCTGCTTCTTTGCTCGTGAGCTCTGCGCGCTGACTGATCGTGAGCCAATCAAATCAAGTCAGACTAAAAAGGACCCGGCATCAAACAGGCTGCTGATTGGCTGCCTGCCACACTGCTCCGCATACAGTGGAAAAGTGCCTTAGATAACAATTTTAATGATTTGAACACATATTGAGCGGCTGCGTGAAGCCACTTTCCTCGATTATCTACTGTAAACACATCGGTCACTAATCACACAGTATTTCAACTCTGCATTAATTACTATTGTGGACAGGAGGCAGGAGTAAAACCTACAATTTTTTTTACCAACCCGATACTCATAGATGATTACCCAGAAAAAAATACTGATAATGGCTTCACCTAACAGCAACAGTGCAACTCAGAATAGCACTGCCTTAATTGCTGCATTATATTTAGAGGATTTTCACTGAGATAACAGATGTCAGGAGTGGATTTGTGGGTCAGAAATTGTGTTTTGCCCCCACTATTTTATTTAGACTAGCAGCGCAAGCCTTAGATGGCTCTGTGCTGTTTTCAGAAGATTCAGGTTAGTTCACCTGAATGTAGTTTGTGCTTTTGGTACTGCGCAGTCCCTCCGCGATAAGAAACTCTGAACAATACTGTTTACACAATTTGAGGGTGACAGGAGGAACATTTTGGAGCCTCTTCTCCCGTAATTCACTGGCAAAGAAAAATAACAGCTTGGAATATGAAATGTCAAGGTGAGCCATTAAATTAAATGGTGCTCCCTTTTAAGCTGAGAGAAGGACTGAGCTGTGCCAGTCAGCAGCAGCAGCAGCTTACCCAGCATCCTGTGCTTCATGCGCTCTGATGATTGACAGCAGGTTGTTGGTCTGTAGGAACTCGCACACTGCAGGGTAACTGGGGACAGAGACATGGAGGAAAGCACTGAGCGCAAGGAAGTACATCCGAATGTGGGCAGTGGAAAAAAATATTTCAAACATCCAGTAAAAACACTTTGCATCAACAAAATGCCTTGTATTATTGTATCAACCACAAAACAGATGGAAGTATTTAAAGTCTGCCAGTGGGAGATGAGTAGGCTTCTTGTTTTATAATGTCATGCTTGACAGAGGCCAGCAGGGGGCATCAGTGAGCACGGGCAGGCCTGAGCAGCGCTTATGGCCACCCCAGTGCTGTGGGGGCTGAATATACACTAGTTGGTCGATTGATGCTGTGTCTGCTAAACATAGAAAATCACTGTGTTCGCTTCAGACAACATGTCATAACACCAACTTCTGCACACGAGCAACACGGCCACGACCGCACCGAATGCTCATCTGTCTTTCAACCACAGCTCCTCGTCTTTATTCTTTACATTCCACCATTTTTTTTTTTTTCTTTCTCTCCCCTCCATCTTTCATCTTCTAACCCCACCATCACCGCTGCCACCCTCCTCTGTTGCTCTCCCTCTTTCTCTCACTGTATCTTAATATCACTCCATATCTGGCAGGAGTAGCCAGTCGTCATAGCAACAGAACCGTGCAGCCTCCCTGGGGATTGTGGGATATCGTTTCATGCTGAAACGGAACTGTGTGTATGTGTACGTGTATGCGTTTGTGAATGTGAATGTGCTGTGTTTATGCGTTCACCCTGATATCGAATGTGTGTGAGCGTGTGTAAACTAGCCAAGATTTTCTGTCCCTTGTACAAATCCCAGTGATTGTTATTGGATCTTAGTTGTGGTGTAACCATGCAGGAAGCATCTCTCTCTCTCTCTTTCTTTCTGTTCTCATCATCAACATCACAACCCAACAGCCTGAAGTCTACCTGAAACTTATTAGATTATTAGTCACATCACAGTAACACCACGAGGCACACAGGGCATTAAAACACATCAAATAAACCCTAAACACACACAGATAGACATGTAAAATTCTTTCTTATTTCTCTCTGCATGTGTCAGCTATTGTTCCTCCTGTATTTTTTTTAGCATCTGAATATTACATTCACTCTCTGTTCAGACTATATCCATTCGCGTCCAATAAACCCTACCCTTATATAATATTTCCTCTTGTGTGTGTCCGTATGTATGCGAGGAGCGATTATGTCACTGTTTTCGTACGGCCCTTTACCTGTAGAAGTAGGAGCAACCTCTGACTGTGTTGTGACCAAAGTACTCCTGGGTCTTCTCGTTGCCAAAGTCTTCCAGGGGATCGGCCCACAACAGGTCGCACATGGGCCCAAACGCTGGGGGCTCTTTGAACCGGTCCAACTAGGACAGAAAAGGCACACAATGACAAACACACAAAATAGATAAGCTCAAAGAACAAACAAATGCTCGGTCGCCTCAGGGCAATAACACAAAGAAATATAACACAGAACATTTTTTTTTTTTTTACACATGCAAAAAAACACATGTAGTATAAATGAGAAGAGAAAGAAAAGCAAACACAGCGCGCGCACACACACACACACACACACACACACACACACACACA
>JAPQRN010000002.1:22676321-22689127 GCA_037367275.1 Coranthus polyacanthus | reverse complement strand
TATAAATGAGAAGAGAAAGAAAAGCAAACACAGCGCGCGCACACACACACACACACACACACACACACACACACACATACACACACACACACACTTACATACATGCACAAACACATACTGTCAGAGCAGAGCATCTCCATGGCAACCCTCACCACACAGGAGGGAGAAGATGTCACACCAGCAGATTCACCATGGAAACACTGCCATTAGATGAGGAAGTGTGTGTTCTCATGTCTCTGTGTTCATGCGTGTGCCTTTGTATTCTCTATCGCGGTGAACTCGCACACAACATGTGTGTGGGTTTCCGACGACTTCCCTGAACATATAGCACATACTGCTACAAAGGCATGAAGTAAACAATGGCGCATGTGTGTTTATATGAGCCCCGCACATAGATTTCTAATGTTACTCCGACTGTTGATGTAATTGTGAATTGTGATAATGTAATTGTAAAAGTGTGATGATTTAAAAGTCAGAAATATTAGTTGATCTAATGCGTGTACCTTTAACGGCCTTTATCGTACCTTCTTGATGTCGTCCAGCGTGTGGATCTCTGGTGAAAGCCCCCCATGCACACACAGGAACTGCTGGTTCATCAGGGCTGCCAGGGGCAGGCAATCAAACGCCTCCATGCAGGAATCATACACCTGCTCCGAGTACTTGATCTTACCTGGAGGTGTTTGAAAGGGAGGTGCGGGGAGATATTTCAAGACTTGAAACAAAAGAAGTGCCTGAGTGAATTTTGACATGCTTTGAAGAACCAAAGTCCCCACAAACGTACAGTCAGTCTCTGCCACTCGCATGTGAACGTTACATATCGCATGCAAACACTCCGCTGTCTGCTACAGGGAACGCAGAGAACAAACAGACATGCAGCCTTTGCATGGGAAGAGGCATCTGAAGAAGTCAGGCATCTTAAAGCTTCAAACAGACTTAAAGGAATCTTCTAAAAGGTAGTTTGCATCTCTTGTGTGTAAAGGCACCACTGACATGTAGGATTTTCACAAAACAAGTTATTAATTTATGCAACCATCCCTCCTCCAGCATATGACCTGCATCTGTCCTCTCTCATATTTAAAAAGGCAACCTTCCCCAGAATAAATGTACAATGGTGACAAATGCCCTGTTTTTACAGTACAGTAAATACAGTAATATTAGTTATTAGATGCAACGTATGACTCCAGTTCTGTTTTCAGTGAGCAAAATCTGACCTAAATATAAGCATGAAGCAGCGCAGAGGCGACACTGTAAGGCAGATTTTTTTCCTTTTATGAAAAACTTTTGATTTGGCAGCGATATCAATAAAGACATCCAACACGCAGCTTCTTTAAAGTACATTTCACACATGGGCGTTACAATACATCTGACACAAAAACAATATCACAGGATTAAAATAGCTGAAAGGAGATCGGAGGAGAGAGATAGAAGAAGAAGAAGAAGAAGAAGTATTTTGGATGTGAGCGAGCGGGAGGGAGGGAGGGGAGAAAAGGAGAATGATCATTTCATAAAGAGAGAAGAGAGATTGATAGGAGGAGACAGGAGAAGGAGGAGAGGTTAAGAGCGGTGAGAAATAGAGAAGGAGGAGGAGAGGAGACGAGGCTGAAAGGAGGGAGAGTGTGAGGACACGAGAGCGACACGTACACAAATCAAAGCCAGTATTGTCGAGTACCAGTGTACAGTAGCCCTCATTAGTGTGTGTGTGTGTTTATGTGTGAGCGTGTGACAGCAAGGAGTGTGTTTGTCAACCTCTCCATCTGCCTTGTGTAGAGAAAGAGCTCGTTATTGCTAGTCCACCAGTTGTCAGCTCGTTCCACGCGCACACACTGAAACATTTATGAAGACACTTGCACACGCATGCAGTCATAGTACGTGCACTTGCACACACTCGTGGTACGCATGCACACACGCAGCAGATGGTAATTGAGGGCGACCACTATTCGCCACGAGCACCAGGGGAAATTAGCTTCCTCGTCCCTTGGCCAATCAGACACCGAGGAGTAAGTCCCTGAGCCAATCATTAAGGGCCAAATTAATTTGCTGCTAATCAGCCACTCTCGAACAGGAACGTCAAAACTCAACTGACAGAGGAGACAGAGTCAGAGACACAGAGAGGAGGAGGAGGAGGAGGAGGAGGAGGAGGAGGAGGAGGAGGAGGGTCTGTGGAGAGGAAGAAGGAAAGGATAGAGGAAATAAAGAGGGAGAGTAGGAGAAGAGGAGGGAGCATGGTGTCAGGAAACAGGAGGTGGAGGATCGGTGGAGAGAAGATATCCAATAGAAATACATACCTCCATTAGGCTAATCAATATATCTATTAGTTAATCAAAGTGGTAGTAGATTTATTATATAGAAAGCCATTGATTAAATGTCCAATATGTAAGATTTGCGTGTGTTCTGCATGTTTTTGTTGGAGTCTGTGTTTTGCTGGGAGCCAACAGGTGCCGAGTAAAAAAAAAAAAAAAAATCCATGGTGATAAGCTTGGCGATCATGTGACTATGTATAGCATATAGCATACTGCACTGTACGCTGCAATAGAAAACAGCATGCAGTATACAGTATATATGCATGCAGTATGTAGCATGTAGTATCCAGGACGTTATTCTGAACACAGCCCTAGTTTTGTGCACTTTTGCCGATGTAGAGGCGCAGAAGAGGGGTATTGAAGAAGATAATGATTTTCACCGAAAAAAACCTACCCGGGTTCACTGCATATGAATCAGAGCACAGGCTGTTGTCATGTATGTAGGCAACTGAGACGCTGAAATCTCTTGGCCGGGTCGCTCTTGGAAAAGAGATTTTCATCTCAGTGAGGATTTCACCTGGTTAAATTAAAGGATATATACTGAAATGGAGTTAACTAAAACGACCAGCTCCCAGCACAAGACAGACTCCAACACAAGCTTCACATGAGCACGGGGGAATACTTTTAAGCTATAATTGTTGGTTTCATATTCTCCTATATGTATGTTATTTTTTATGGATTTCTCGTGAGTTCAGGGTTCCCTTATATTTCATTTTATTTGGAGTTGGTGGATGTTGTAATGGCACATGAATTCATAATGCTGTTTGCACCCAAAAAATGAGTGACCAACAATAGAAATGCAGCAGGCGAGAAGCATCGAAGCGTTGTATTTAATACAGTGCAAGGAGGAAAGACCGAAGTTACTCACATTCTTGTTTGAAGGTGAAATATTCTGTCAGATGTCTACATTCATGGTTTCCCCGGAGAAGAAAGAGCGTCTTTGGGTAGAGGATTTTCAGTGACCACAAGTACAACACACACTAAAGTTCACCGGGGAAGAGAAAAAACATAAGAAGTGGTTACACCTCAGCAGCAAAATGATAATAACAACGATAAGTTTGCCATAAAAGAGGAAACGTTAACTTCAGACTTCAGGATGCAGAATGCAACACAGTACCTGAATAAATGCTATCTGGTGAAAACAAACTGAGCTAGTGACATGTATAAAATACCATTTTATACATATTTTTCTGGGTTAAAGGACAGTGCTAACAGTATGGCAGCTTCCTACCTATGCTGTTCTATGCTAGCTAAGCTAAGCTAAGCTAAGCTAACAGCTCTCAGCTCTAGCTCCATATTCAACAGACACTGTATGAGAGTGGTTTGTTATTTTGAAAGGGCATATGCACCAAAAAATAAAATTTTCCTTTAAACCACACACTAGTGTCACGCAGCCAGACCTATCTGACACATCCACTGTTATTCTGGAATAGGAGTAAAAACTGTCTGGGCTGTTCTTTTATGCAGTGAGAAGGACTTTTAAAACGGTAACACGCAGATAGCGATAGTCGCATTTTGCCGACTGTTTCAGTTATTCCAGCAGAGTACGTCCTGTGAGCCAGACTAATCACGTGCCACAATAAAAACACTGCTTTAGCACATCCTGGCTTCAGTGTAATTGAGACGCTATTGGAGTCATCTCACTTCCTCTCATTAAATTCAAACTGGAAATTCAAAGCTCAGCATAGACAATCACACTGGGGCTGTTACTAGAAATTCCTTCTTTGAATGAACCATCCACTGCCCAATTTAATTGAGCTGAGAGCAAATTGATCCTTGCCCTGGTCTAATAATAGACATAAACAGGGTTTTGACAAGAAATCATCCCACATCAGACCGCGTTGACTCAGTCAACATGGGGGGTGGTGGGGGTTTGGGGGGTGAATTGAAAACCGCTGAGTCTGTGTCAGGGAATAGAAGCGTGGATCATCCAACAGTCACTTTTTTTCACCTTATTAACCATACAAATGGCTCAGAGGGTGTTCTCTCACCTTTAAACAGCAGCATCCCTGCTCTAAATTAAGTCCCCAGTCTTTGTGCCCTTGAAGTGTGTTCGCAAAGGTGGCCTAAATATGGCTCCCTCCCCTCCAAACTCTCTCCATGACACGATAGCTCCCTTATGCCACCATGGCATAAAGGGAGGTGCTTTTACTATTGTGTGTTGTGCTTTGGGCGTTTCCTCTTACAGATTCAAGTCACACTCCTGATCTGTGGTGCATTTCTGCTAGACAAAGTAATCACAAAAATACCTTATTGCACTCACGTCCATTCAACCAAGAATTAAATGTCCAAACAGGCCTCCGTTTAGTACACCATCCCCATTTGGATTCCATACATTTTTCAGTAAGCAGCTTGTCTATACATGCTAATGACGGCTGACCTTGAATCATTCCCTGTCTGTTATGTCCTATAGGAAAGCTACAGGCTACTAAAGCTAAATAACAAAGGCTCCCTGTCTATATGCATTTTAAATGGCATCACCTTGTGTATTGTCAGAAACACTTTGAGGTGCCGGTAATAATTTCAAGTGCATTTTGTGCATTGATAAGACATTGCTGCAATGTTGTAACTGTATATCCCAGTAGTGAAACAAAGCCTGCCCACAGAAAGTGTATAATAGACTTGAGGGCATTTACAGTGTGATGGACATTGATTTTAGTTGTAAGCTTTGGATGTTCTAAGCTTACTGTATACACAATACAGTAAGCTTAGAACATTCAAAGTGAGTATACACCCAATAAAAGGGGACAGGTTCAGATTTTGACATCGCGGCGAAGTGTGTAAAGTGACGGATAATGGGTCCATTCTGACCTCGATACTGAAGTAGCCCCTGTCCACATAGTCCCCTAGGAAGAGGTAGCGTGTGTTGGCAGGAGAGCCTCCCACTTCGAACAACTTCATCAGGTCGAAGAACTGGCCGTGAATATCTCCACACACTGAGGAGACACAAAAAAAGCTGTCAGCATCACGCACGTCTTCAGTTGCCGCATGGTAGTCTATTCTGTAAGTCGGTTAACGAATGTGCGACTGCTTCGGTGGATCCATATGGCCTGTCTGTACTGTATGTGTAGAAGTATATTAGAACATCAATCATCTGTCTCACAAAGCACGAAGAAGAAATGATGAAAAAACCTGTCAGAAATGGCGATTATTATTAGATTTTCCTATAAAATACCACCATTCAGTAAAGACTATTGGCCCAAATATCAAAGTACTCCTATCTATAGCACCACAATGCATTGTTCTGCTTAATATTTAACACGACAGAAAGAAAACCTATACAGCAACCAGACTTATGGCATCTCTCCTTTCTGATGTTCTATCTTTTTTAACCCCTCATAAGGTCTGATTCTATACAGACATTTTCCTGGCTGTATTTCTCAGTCTTTCCACAGATTGGTTCCAGTTCACATTCAGAAGTATTGGACCTAATTCAGATCAGGTTTCATATTTTGAAAGACTTCTGGACTGCGTGTCTGTATGATCTACCAGCATACGTCTTCTCATCCGCCTCCCTCGCCATCTGTCTGGCCTGTCCTTTCACTTTTTCGTGGATGTCGTGGCTCCCCTCTGCAGCCATTTTACGATGGCCATTTCGCACCTATCTGACCGGCTACGTCTTCCTGTCAAGTTTTTCTGTCTACTCGTACGCGTTCGCTTTAATTTGAACTGGGAATTGGGAATGCAAAATGGCTAGAGTGAAATTGAGCTGTACCTGTCTGCCTCTTCAGACCTGTCTCTGTGTGACAACCTAAAAGGCTGTCAGTTCAAATTGTAGCCATCACCCTGCTTGTCTATTCAGTCAGTCTGTCTTGGTGGAGTCCTGGGTGCTTTCAATTTTCAAAGAGAGCCCTTCAAAGTGCTAAACTGATCAGAAGATCTCTTTAATATCACGTTTGCCTTCTTTAAGCCTTCTTTAAGAGTCTGCTCTTTCCAATTGTAGCCAACTCAGACAAATAAATCCTCTCAGGTGGGTGTTTCTGGGTCAGGTTCTGTAGAAGTGGAGAAATGTGGAAACAGGGATCAATATGTTGCTCCTTGGGAGTGAGCAGGTTTGAGAACCTCTGCACTAAGCTGCTTATGATCGACTGTCTCTCCATCTGCCTGTCTATCTGTCCTAGTCCCCAGGGATCTGTACCTGTGAAAGCCGAAGGATGTTCCCACACTGCGTGGGCTCACAACCCACACAGAATTATCTCAGCGCTCCCATTTGCATAAATGCATAGACACAGAGACACACAGGTACATTAACTAAGCAGTGCCAATAGGTTGAGTGTGTCTGTCTGCCTGCCTGCTTGTCTGTCTTCTGTCATCTCAGAAACTGGTTTTCCATTTTGTTTCGCATCGATCTCAATCTCCCCCTCCTCCCCTCGACATTCTCCACAGTTCATACCAGGGAATACATGCAGATATTACCAAAGTCTGCATTCACTATTGTGAGGTGGATAAGTGCCAATTGGTTCTCTCAGTGAAGTGCGACCTAACAACAGTTCATATTAAAAGGGTGGCAGATACATATGGCAGATTAATGAATCGACGAATGGAATCTGATTGAATACATAATTGCTGATCTCTCTGCTTTTTGCTCCGCAGCTCCATGTTTGACTGTTACTTCATGCCCTCACAGAGCAAATGTGTGATCTCTCTTCTCTCTCTCACACACAGACCTTTTGTAGTTGGTGGAGGCTTTACAAGCAGGTTTCATGTCATAGCAGGTTTCGATTTGGAACAATTATTGAGAATTTTCAAAAGACTTTCATCATCACTATATCATACCCGTGACTGGCGCCTCAATATCCAACATAGTGCGCTCCTGGCGCAGAATGGCGGCACCCTCATCGATGATGCGCAGGGCCACAGCCTCCTCCAGCCGACCCTCCTTGGTAAGGTGAGCTTTGAGCAGGTCCACCCGCGGCCGACCCTCAGCATCAAACACCTCCTTCATGGTCAGCCGATGGGCCAGGGGGAAGGGGACCGCTAAAGAGGGAGAAGATGGAAGTGAGGGCAAGGTGAAAAAGAAAGATGGAAGAAGAGGGGATCGATGATGGAGGAACCGAGTGAGATAAAGTATAACATATTTAGGATTAAGTAGAGGTATGGATGTATGGATGTGAATGATTCAATTAAAAGCAAAGTGTGAAATGGTTTGGATTATGGAAGGGATAAGAGAAGTTGGTGCAGAAAGAAAGGAGAAGAACATTTATGATAATCCAGAACATGATTAATTGATATTTCCTGTATTCCTCAACAAGTTCGCCTACAAACATCAGAAGCCCTCAATCCTCCCATTATCCTGATCACACCTCTGCTGCAGTCTTTAACAGTGAGTGTGTTTGTGTGTGTATGTGTGCATTATCAGGGCCTAAGCGGGTTGTATTGAAGCAGGGGCTGCCAGAGTTATCAGGGCTGCCTGCCTCTGTTCTGCAGTAATGTCTCTCTGCCTCTCTGCCTCTGTTCTGCAGTAATGTCTTTCTTACATAATGAAGGCCCCCAGGGCGCTGCTGGAGAGGGGGGTTGACTGACGACAGGGGTGATACAGCAAGAGCGCACAGCTGCACGTGAGGAGTCACATACACACACATACGAAGACACATTTGACAAAACGCAGACACGCACACACACAAAAACGATCTTAACAAACAGGCACAAACTCGGTGGCAAGAAACAAAAGGCAGAGGCGCAGGGGCGCATGCGCACATCATGTATGGCACAATGCCGCTAACACGCATGATCGGATATGCGTGTGTGTGTGTGTGTGTGAACTTACAGTGGTACACACACGCATACAAGCTCATAAAAGGTATTGTTATGCAGGATCCACAGAGCCTATTGGAGCCCCACCAGTGCTAACACAGATAATGGCCTAGATCACACACTAAAAACTAGGCCTGGCTCTCTCTCTAACGCACACACACACCCTCTCTGTCACTTTGTCTCTGTTGTGCACTCTCTCCTCTTGGCCCTTCTGTTTTTTTTTTAGTTAGTCCCTCCTCTTCCTCCCTCGCCGCTCCGCTTGCTTCCTGTCGTTGTAACAGGCCCTAGTCTTCAGCAAGCTTTCGCACGGATGTCCACCTTTACATTTTAATGCAATAGTCATATTTTATTTAATTTCACTTTTTACAGTATAAGGAGTAGAGCGACCAAACTAAACGACATAGCAGAAAACTAAGCCCCTAATACTTAAAACTCCCTTGAAACGTCAGACAAATCCTTGACAATTGACTTTAAACAACACTTTTGTAAATATGAGGATTTGACTCAAAACTTCTAATACGCATGTTGGTGAAGAAGTTCTTTATGTTTAAATGGACCCAACTGAAGCTCACCTGGAAAATGAAAATGTCTGTCTATCCTAAGGTTCCCCAGACACACAAAAAAAAGCAAACCCAATGGCAGAGTTAGGCATTATGAGCAGACCTGCAGCCCCGTAAGTACGTACACTCCTACCACACCCCAAGACACGCACGGTGACGACTGAACACAACACGCAAGAGCACCCTGAGACGTTCCAGGACACCGTGAGCTGCCAAGCCGAGGAGTCTGTTTTCCACTCATTCAAAAGCAGCGGTCTTACATGTTAAAACCAGTTTTGCACTTCAGGTTAGGACTGATTAATATTTTAAAAGGTTTGTGCACTCCAGTCTGTCAGAGGACATTAGCCAGGAGAAGAATTACTCATGCATGCTGGCATTTCTCCGACTTCATATTTATTTATAAAAGTATATAAACAGGGCCCAGTCAGTAAACATTTTCCTTTACTGTACTGTGATGTTCTGTCCTGTATTACTGCACTCCACCACATTGTATGATACTGTGCTGCGCTACGAGCTGTAATGATTCCGGAACAAGTCACAAAGGCCTGCGCGCATGTGGAGAAAAATGCTACAGCACTCCTTTGAAACTTGAACACATACGTGAACTCAGCATGTGTATATGTATCGTTCCGGTTTGAGGTAAAATTGAGGATCGTGCTGTGTATGTGTGTGTGCGTGAAGGAGACTGTAAGAGAGAGAAAGACGGGAAGAGGCGAGAGAGAGAGGAGTGTGAAACTCGTAAATTGTGAGAGCAGTGTGAAAGTAGGGCAGGTATGAGAGAGTGGAGAGCAGCAGAGACACAGAGCTTGGGGAAAGGAACTATACTTGGGAAAACTATACTTGGCAGTTAGGGAATAGAGAGAGGAGAGGTTCAGTACCGACACGGTCTCACCAGAAAGGTCTTTTGTATCTGAAAAGTGACCATTTGATGAGCGCACTGAGGAATACGACAGGACTTCACGAATCAGAATTTCACATTACAGTTCTGATGTGCATTTGTGCTGCAAAGAGTTCTCTTCCTCAAATAATCATGAACTTGTGCTTTTCAGTTTGTGAGGTATTAAGGAAAGGGCGCACTAGTACAGACGAGACGCATTTACATTTTGCGCCGCAGAAACGTCTATAATGTAGGATAAATTACACGTATTTAGGATTACAACAGATCATCAACGGCTATGATGATGTGTCATATTCGTGTAATGCTCTTGACAGATCTTTACAAGGTTGCCGTTCGCCATTTAGAGACGACACTGAGCACAAACTCCATGCAAATTTTGTTCTTCACCCACTGATGCTTCAAAACACTGAGTGGTTTCAAGTGGTCTGGTGTGACTAACCCATGTGTGAGACCAGAGATCCATCACAAGTCTCTCACAAGCAGACTTTACGAGAAATGACGCAAGCTGTGTGGCAGAAATGCAACCACATGACTTTAGTGTTTTCTCTGCAACAGTTGGCGACCGAGCTACACGAGCCGCCGAGCTTCAAAAATCTCTTGCATCAATTTTCAACACTACAGGCTAAAAAAGGTTGTAATTATATACAGACATGCCGAGTAGCTGTCGAATACCTTGCAGTTACAGTAGCATGAGGACACACTGTTATGTGGGATATTCGTGTCGCAGCAATCCTGTCCATCCTTGGTCCACTTCGACCATCGGCGCGGCACAAACATAACCTCTAATGATTACAAACTTTTCCTCTGCAGCCAGATGACCGGATGACTCCAGAAGGATGTATGATGTGAATGTCACTGGCGCTCTCATCTGCCATCACTCCCAATATTTTCAGTCAACATACCGAAAAATGTTTTGACCATTTTGCCTCGAGACGGTCTTCTCATAAACAGAAATCAGCAACAGAGGGACACCTAGTTCTCTGATGCCCTGTTTTGCTTAATATTACCAGCTGAAGGGTTGGCAGACCTTGCTCTGTTTGACTGTAAGACTTTTGACCAAATGCTCGGGCCTTTCAGCATAGGCTACAAGACGGCTCGTGTTGTAGTTTGAGGAAACGTCCCAGCGTCGTAGGCCCCTGAAGCAACGTACAAATAATTTCTTGCAATTCTGTAGGAGGAGCAAATATTATGGTAACTAGTGAACTGCACCACTAAAGCATTTCATCATCTAATTGGGATACATACTTTGGTCAGTGACAGAGAACACACTCAACTAAAATCCAATATCCCTCGACTGAAAAAAGAAGTAGGGTAAGTGATTTTGAAGTTGAATCCTACAACTGTACCAACAGTAAACTTGTTTGCTGCAACTAATAATATAGGACAAGAGTCCCGATGGATTATGATGCTTGGAATGTCATTATGATGAAAAATAAATCAGTTGTATTACATATGTGTCAGTGGTGTAAGATGGCCTTAGTCTGACATACAGTAAGCTCAGACTGTAAATGCCACACTTTTTGAGTGAAGTGACAGTGGATAGTATTTCTTTCAACTGCTGCTTCAAGGCATTTTAACACTTGGTGATGCCGCCAAGTGTTTCAACCTTGAGAGGCGCAGCTTTTCTTTCTGACAGCACAGTGTAAGTTGAAGCTGTCCAGTGAGCGCAAATGACAAATACAGTGAACTGTTTTGAAGGGGAGGCAAATGGAGTGGAAATATGAATACATCCAGAACTGTCCTTTTTTTTTTGTGAAACAACGCACTCAGCCATGGTGGTTCTCTGGACAAAAGCGTGTAAGGTGGCCAAAGAGGTGAAAGCATTTTAAGATACTTGCTAATGTACTTTATACTGTTTTTGTCTTCTGGCACACTTTCCATAGCTGAATTCCCCGGTGTGGAATTTATTAGGCGCCAAAGCTGCCAGCTCAGCCAAAATCTCAACATCACAGAGCAGTGAGCTGAGCGCCTGAGAGAAAATCTATGACATAGCTTTCAACCAAATCTCCTAAATTTGTTTGGGCTGGCCTAATAGCCTAACTGGAGCAGAATCTGATCGGAATCATCTTGTTATTGTGCACATCCTCCCTAATGGCTAAAGTTAATTATGGGGATATTTCATCAGTTTAAATAACAGAGGGACACCATTCACAATCACAGGATGGAGGAAGTGACAGCAAGAGAGAACAGACAGACTGGAGAAATTACTGGAGAAATCACCCATGATCCATCTGTCCAAATTTGCGTCTATTCTTCAAATGTTTCAAAATGTCAAATCAGCTGGTTGTGAGATAATTAAATATGGTGATACTGCTCAATGCATCCAAAGTACTTAGAGACACATAAAACAGGAGACAATGTATATGTGTCAAATGCAGATTTCATAACAGTGCAACACCGTTGCTGTCTAGACTGTGTTTGTCTGATGTTCATCAAGTAAGCTCAACCAGAACTGATGGAATGCCTGCATGTGTGGGTGTATGTGTGTGTATATGTTAAAAATGTTGCCCTTTACAGGACCTCATCTGAAGTGATCACACACACATCTCATGAGATTGGTTCATCTTGCTTCCTGTCTCTGCATGAATAAATGAAGGAGGGAGAAACTGAGGGATGAAAGAATGAGAGCAATGAATGAGAAGAGAGGAAGAGCAAAAACTGTGATGTATAAGATAGGAGAGATGCGACTGTTCACACGCACATGTTGTGTACGTGTGTGTGTGTGTGTGTGTGTGTGGGTGTGTGTGTCTGTGTTTATCTACATCTTTGACCCAGATCAGCTAACACAGATCCATGGGTCTTTGAAGGTGGTGGTGGTGGGGGGACAACTAAAGATGCGTTTGAAGTCGTTCAATTAATGCACACTACACACATGAAGGACCATCTGTGTATACAGACACACACACACACACCAACAGAAACAACGGCCCATCCCCTAACAGCCTGTCCTCATTAGACAATCCCTCTCTCTCTCTCTTTTCGCTCTCTCTCTCTCCGGAGTACCTTCTCTATAAATAGTCTTTGCCCTGCCACCCTCCCCACAGGGCACACAAAGACCTGTCAAGGTGGGACCCTTGGCTTGCAAGGGTAACACCAAAACAAAACGCACACCCCAGTCACACATAAAGTGTGCAGCTAGCTCACACAGGGCTCTGAGGGAACGGGACAGCATGTTACACTAAAAGGAAATATGCCCAGTGTGCCTCAAGCCTTGCCAGAGGTAGTGTGTGTGTGTGTGTGTGTGTGTGTGTGTGTGTGTGTGTGTGTGTGTGTGTGTGTGTGTGTGTGTGTGTG
>JAPQRN010000002.1:22656538-22669041 GCA_037367275.1 Coranthus polyacanthus | reverse complement strand
GTTTGTGCGTGGGTGTGTGCACGTGTGCGTGTAACTGTACAGTAAGCAATTTGACAGGGAATCACGTGGGTCGATGGACTACTATTTGCTTTTAAGACACCGGGAAACACCGGCGGCTAAAGGAGATGTAGGGTTTGATGAAACGTCTTTACACGAAAGCACGAAACAAAGCACACATTTGTTATTTTCAAACGTTGGCACAAATGGATGAGGATGGATGTCCCACACGTTCTTCTCCCATGACACAAGTTTGTTGGATGATGGAGAGACAGCTTTCCTTTACATACACTGATGGGGCGACACGTGTAAAAGGTGGCCTGTGAGTGGTACTGGAGAGGTCATTGTGCCTCTGGAGGTTTATCCTCTGTGAAATGTAATGTCATACATTCAGGCTGACTTTGTAACATGGAGATTGTTGTGATCATTTTTACAACTCCAACTCCTTTATTTCCTTTGTGCGTTGCATCGCAATGAAAATAGTGTCTATTAACAGCAAATGCACTGAAAATAAACCTTATGCGTTTGAATATACTCGCTGTACTTCATTCTGATCATGCTTATACTTCGCATTTAGTGGGACACGCCGTTTTAAATAGTTTAACTCTTTAAGTCTCCAAACATTTCAGATCACATAAGAGATTTTTTTTTAGGGAGGTCTTTGAATAGTATAGTATAACCTGAATCTGTTCCTATCCCATGTCAGAGTAAAATGTTGCAGACCTACAGCACGGTGTTCCTACCCGAGAGTAAAGACTGAGGGACAGAAAATATACACATCTATAAACATAAAAGGAACTTATCTGTCTATAACTAGATACGGGGCCATACATTACACTTTAATATCAAGTGAAATACATGTCCTTCATAATGACTTTCTTTATAATCTAAAAGATCATCCGGTATTACATTAGCACAGATCAAATAAGGCTCTTATTTCTTATGAAAATGTCCTCGAAATCTAATGTTAAGTGTTGAAAAGTGACATAGCAGGCCTACTAGTAACATAACAACCTTTAAACGCTAAATTTAGGGTTTTGTTGCAGTTTTAATAACACAAGCCTGTGTTTATGGAATAAGTGTTATTTCATGAATAATTTATTTACGATAAAATGCATGCTAATGGTGCAACTGAAATGACCACTTGTGTATTTCTCTTACATGACAAACATATCTGGATAGTGTCCGTCAAGGCAGGGCAGCCCATGACCGGTAATACAGCTATCATCGTTTTATCTTTGGCATCTGATAAAATAATAATAATAACAACAACGAATGAGACACAAAATTGCTCGAACATGTACTTATGCTATTACCTCTGCATTGTCTCTGTTTGTTTAAGTAGATCTATAGTGAGTTCTGTCTGCAGTGCCTTTTCCATTTTGAATCCATTTTTAAATTTGAAAACCGTCTGATGGTAAGTTGGCCCAATTAACTTGGCCACACACGTTAACGGGTCTATCACTGTCTTCACGTTCATTCGGGTTTGCCATTGTGTTGGAATTCCTGTCATGTTTTCGTTCACTTGTGAGCCTATTTCACCCTAAACGTGGAGGATGTGAACTGTTTTGCATACACTTTCGGATCAAGGTTTTATTTGCAGATACCAAGGACAGTTGTAGGAGTGCAGACCGTAGTTGGTTCCAGACAGCATGGGCGTCTATGCAGCGAATACTTGTTACCACGTAACAGGTTAATCTGACATTACAGAGCCAGATGCTGGGCCTCAGCGGACCCACCAAAGTCCAGGGAAATACTCTTTTACTATATGTAAGAGCACCGCGCATTTTAAAAATATGCTTTAGGTGTTGCTGTTTGCGGGGTGTACAAAGACGTTTTTATTGAGAAAGCACATTAAACCTTTACCTGAAGAAGTCCCTTGTCATGACAACACCTGCAACTAAAAAATGTGAATAATTGATGCAACACAACAGAACCAATTTGTTTGTTTTTTTTGTTGTTGTTTTTTACCACTCGTGAAGTATATTATATGTACAGTGAATTCAGTAAGGTGCTAATAAGTTGTAGGCTCTAACACAGTATAATCAATCTGATGTTTCGCCTATGACAGCCCACACATGTACCCTGCGCCCAAGATCTCGCGATTATGCTGGTGTTAATCATATCAATCCGCGCGGAGGAAACCCAAAGTTGCCTATAGTAAAGTTCATCTTCATAGCCTAACGACATATCAAACGACGTAGCTAGATCAAGACACGAAACCGTACTTATTTCTTCTGTCACGTAATGCACATTTGACAGGGTCTGTTACAGTGAACCATTTTAACGCAGATTCCGTCCGACGGCTTCAAGTCGTGCAAATGTACCTGCAGGGGAGACATTTTGGCTCCGTCCAGACCATGTGAAAACGCGGCGCTGCCCCCGTACACCCGGAGCCAAAATGATGCCAGTTGCAGCATTACGTCGCCGGCGTGCGTCGCCAGTCCCGTACGGGCGCGTGTATACATCCATGGTGTCGGTAGAGAGCTTTTCTAGCGGCAGCGCAGCGAGCCAACAATGACGCTTCCGGTTTAGATCGCTAAGCTTCAGAATAAAAGGGGAATGTTTAATCTTTAAAAAAAAAAAAAAAAAGACTTAAAAGACTTAAAAGAGCGGCGAACCTAAACTAATCGCACATAATTCAGTCGGTTTTTAGAAAAATGACATTATTTAGAGGTGAAACCAATGAACGAAAAGTTAGGCTAGTCGATTAAAAACGACCCAACAATTAATAATCATTAAACCAATTTGTAATTTTTTTTTAAGTGCGGAAAAAAAATCGCTCAGATCCTGCAGGTGTTTTAAGTGAGGTTTACTATTTGATGTAAAGAATATGTTTGAGCTTTCGACTCTTGTTTAGATAAGCTAAGCGATAAGGGGCGTCTTTTCCACTTCATTTCTGATATTTTACAAAATCAATTTACTGAGATAAACATCATCCACTGTTTATCTAACCATTGCTACATGATGATCGCAGCTGACACTGGGCAAGAGATAAAAGAACTGGTGAGATTCAGACCGATAATAGGCTACAATATGTACTTTTCCATACTTGATGCACGTTTAACTATAGTTTTACGCCACATCTCCGAGAGAAGACTCTTGCATAAAAGCAATACAAAATAAGAAATGATTCTGAAAACACATATAGGTTTTTACGTAAAATAATTTGTTATGAAAGACTAATTAGATTGTTTTTTTTATGAAGAAATGATGAAAAAAAATCAACGTGTGAGTTAATTTGTCGTGCAAGTGTACATTTATCTGTTTTTTTTTTTTTTAGATTTATTTCGTGAGGTTTTGTTTTGTGTAAAATGCCAGGTTTGGGTGTTTTACGCGGCGCAGATAAGGGTTTTATCCTGAAGGGTTGACGTCGGAAGTGCTGTGGTTGTTGCTGCTGGCAGAGCGCAGGCCGCAGTGATTTGGTAGCCGCTGCAGTAGGAGGAAGGACCGCGGTTCTACCCTTCTATCTTTCAGTTTCGCCTCGAAATTCTCTCGGTGGTTTCTCTTGGTAGCGATCAGTAATTTGAGTGTACTATAACGGCGTTCTATGAAATATAAGTTATAGTATTACCAACGGACAGTGATATCAATCGCCATTTTAATCGCACGTTTTCCCTGACAGAAGCGCTAGCACAACAATGGCTCTGAAAAGAATTCACAAGGTAAGGAAGTGAACGACGAGGCCGAGGATTTCGCAGTTTGGCTGGGGATTTAGTCCCAGTGTTGCCCCCCCCTCCCTGATGTTTGTTTGAGATGTTTATTGTACTGATATTTTCAAATACGCCTGAATAACAAGGGTTAGGCTTCAACTCCCAGCTAACGGTTTCTGAATAGCGAGTGACGACAGTGAGAGCAGCAATGCGCCGCTATTCTATGTTCACTAGTGCAATTACAAATGGGCCAGTTCAACCGTTAACTTACAAGCAAACGTTGCACGACTCGTCTTAGTCATGTCATACAGGGATACCATCAAAAATATAGTACGGGATATAATGAGATAGTTAGGCCAACCGTAACTGTTTCAATTAAATAATATTGGTGGTATGTTAGCCCTCTCTGGCTAACGTCTGCCCCGGTTTTCGGCTAACTCGGTTTAGCTTAAGATTTCCTCTGATTAAGCTAGCGAATTACATCTAAATACTAAAGGCAGTTACGATACATGGGTGTTTTTTGCTGTCTTGTATTTCATTAACAGTGATTCTCCGAGGCGGTGACGGCAGCTAGGGTTATTTATTACGGTTAACTACCTAAAGGTTGTTGATTTGACAGATAAGTTACAGTATCCGGCTAGCGTTAGAGCTAACCTTAGCTTAACGTTAATAAAAGGGACCTCTTACTTTGTTAATTTATTTAATCTTCTGATGATTTTCTGTTGTATGTGCGTTCTCTTGGTAAGCTTTTCGGATTTGTTTAACGCTAGATATAAATATTAGCGTCTATAGTCCGGGTGTAAGGATGGATGTAACCTAAGATAACGTTAACGCTAGGTGACATTAATTCCCTGTTTGTTTTTTTTATTGTCTTCGTTATACACAATTCTTAGGTTTTTAAATTCGTCATGGCAACGTGAACGCGTTTTTGTTTGTTACTGACATTATTTCAGTTTGTTTTCGGCAAGCAGTCAGAAAATGGGGAAAGGCTTTTGACAATGTTAGCATTGTACCGCTGTGGTTAAAAACGGGCCCCACGCGTTGTTCGCCTTTGATGTCATATTGGCTGTCAGAGCAGCACATCGTTACACGCCGCTTGGTTGATCGACTGAGCTGAATTTTGTGCTTTTTAACTCTTGTAAACGGACTCTTGTATGACACAAAGCTCGTGTAATAACGTGGCTGCGGCCGCATTATGTTTCCCCGTCCGTCCATTCCGTGCTGTTGTCTAACCTGAGCAGCTAGTTACGCTAGGCTAACGTTTGCAGCATAACCGTGCATTGCACTGGGCTACACAGCTAACTTAGACCCCGCTTTACCGAGCTGTCTCCATTACCGCAAAGTCCCTGCCGTCGTATTTCCGCGATCACAGTTTGGCTGTTACATTTTCTACCTGTCACACATGACAAATACTGTTACGTAAGGGCCATATCTCCAATAATCAAAGCTCACAGTGCTACAGTAGTGTTGTAATGTCAAGAGGAAATGCCTCTGGAGTTGTCACAACTTAGGTGAGATTTTGTAGTGCACTGCAGTGGCACCTGCTTCCGATTTGTTTACAAACAATTAAGATTCAATAAACTGCACAGTGAACTCAAACTGCCAGTTGACTGCTATTAAACAGAAATCATACGGTCAATAAATGTGCATTAGAGAATTTTTAAAGGGATGTCTCCTTTTGTATAACCTTCTTAAAACCAAATTCTTTGTTTTAGAAAGACGAAAGTAAGTTCTCCAAAGTGCTGCTAATCACCTGACTTGTGATGTATTTTTCTCAGGAGTTAAATGACTTGGCACGGGACCCACCAGCCCAGTGTTCTGCAGGACCAGTAGGAGATGACAGTAAGTTTACCATCAGAAACATCACAGACCTTGAAGCTGTATGCAACTGAGGCTCAAAAACTCAACGTGGCTCCAAAGCAAGTTATTGATATGCTTGTTCCTGTTTTTGGGCAGATGATTGGATAAACAGTTGTATGCACAGAAATCAATCCATTCTTAATTGCCTGAACACTCACAAATGGCCATCTAATGTGTGAACTGTCACTAGATATGCTCTAAATGTTATCATTTAGTTTAGCAAATTGTGAATAAAATTCAAATCACAGAAGCTTCAGCAGTCTTCAACCATGTCTCGTACACTGAAAAGAAAAACACAAGAAAAGGTAAAAGTGTTGGGTTTTGATGTGTGGAGTCCAGTGTGGTTTATCTTAAATGAGGAAATGCTGATGTTTTTTGAGCAAGCACATTCAGGAAATTCTTGGACTGCGTCTTGTAAAAATACAGGTTTATTGTGGTAGCATATTTTCATCTCCATCGCTATACAGCTGTTTCACTTTTGCTTTCAGGGCAGGTATGTATGGATGAGTAAATGGGCAATGGCACTATTATTTATTAACCAGAGATATTTTAAAAATATCCCGTAGAAACTTAAATCTCAGAGAACTCAGTTCTTCTGTTAGTCAAACTAAAAATATAGTGTATCTTTATTACATTACTGTAGATTATATTAATCAAAGCAATATACAGCAAATTGGCAGTTTTGTTTATCTGTTATGAATGTCTAATAACCTCCATCATTTTAATGTCAAATAAAGCGACGGCAAATATCTTTTAATGATTAAAACCATCCAAATTTATAAAATAACAGGTTAGCATCTAAATTAGTCATATTTTAGTATTAGTAGTATTGTTAATTACTATATAGTTACCACACTAAACAAAACATGATATGCCTCTAAACAACATATAAACAGATGCTGTTACCCATCATGTTTCTGGTGTCTGGTGACGTATTGCTTTGCATTGTACAATCATCCATCCTCACTATATGGTTATTACTGTAGTGTAATGTTTTTTTTTTTTTAAATGTTACTAACAGTGACAGAACTGTAACAAAACTTAAAGACTTAAGCATTCAGTACAAATACCTGTCATTTGAGATTTGTGATTATTTCCTGTCATCGTGTGCTGGACAAACAAACTCGACAAACCCTCCTGTATTGCCTATTTAAATAATTTTACTTTGCATAACAGTGCAGAATTCAGTTCTTGAATTCAGTTCTGGATAGAATATGCCGTTTCTGGATGTGCTACTGCTAATTTACACTCGTGGGTCTGATGATGCACAGCCACCATCAATTACCTGATATTGACTGGTACATTACTGTTCACTGATGATTCTTCACTACTTTTGATGGTCCTTTAGTAGCCTAACTGAAGCCCTGTGTTGTGCAGACCCTTCTGTCCGAAGAACGGCATGTTGCTGCTATTAACGGTGCAGCGAGGCCAGAACAGACGTTATCACTGCTAAATGTAGACACAAAGATTACATGTTCAAGTCAAAATATGCCCTAAATCAAAACAGCCCTGTTGTTTGATAATGACTCAGTCAGTTCTGTTTTAAATACTTGTTAGTCACCTTTTTGCTCTTCAAAAGCAGCATAAGATGTATCTGCCACTACTGATGTCAAGGTCTTGCGTTACGTTAGATATGACGTGATTACTTCCTTGCTGGTGGTAACACTGCTGAGATTGATATGTTTTGGAGATTGTGAAACTTGTTTGTACATAAAGTAATAGATGAATCCAATATGATATTTCCAATCCTTTTATGCTTGAAGTGAACTTGCATGGAGTGGTGGTATGTGTAAGCATGCCTGTAGAACATGTCAGAGCAGAAGTAAACAATATCAACAAAATTACACACAATCATCATGCACAACGTCTGCCGTCCTCAGTCTCTCTTCGGTTTCTTCCTGTGTTGTTTTCCACTCTTTAATCAACACTGTTGTTAGTCTAATGACATTCATTGTTCAATAACACAAAGCATATCACCTTGTGGTCCACCATCATCAAACGTGAGGTTCTGTACAGAACCAGAGCTTTTTCCACAGTGGACTTATGTGTCACGTTCTATCACTGCTCACTCCACCTTATGCCTAAACCAGAGTGTGAATGCAACTCGTGGGTAACGTCCTAGATGTCGACCCATAGCGGATTTCTTTAAAGGCCGATATAATAATGGTAGTTTGGAGCAGGAAAAGCCGATAGCTGATTATTTGGCTGATATCACCCTCAATCACATTTAAGTCAAAGCAATAAATACCCAAATAAATTAATTAATAAATTGGGATTTGGTGAACAGCAAAATTATAGTAATTAATAAATAAATCTGGAACTGAACAGTCCACTTGCATCAACAAATGACCGGCTCCAAGCACAACACAAACGTGAAAGCACATGTGAATGTTACATATTAGACCTTTAAGGGTTTATCTTTATTTTTCAACTTAAACATCACTCTCTCTGCATTGCTGTCTTAATTCTTATTATTTTGATTGAATTGTATGCTGTTGTTAACTAAGGTTAAATAAATAAAAAATCTGCTCGGTAACATTAAGTAATGCTGTGGCTGCCGGTGGAAGGGTGAGCTGATGCTTATCACGACTTACCTCGGTTCCACAAAGAACCAACAACCAGGACGTTATCTTATGTGTACGCCTTGTGACATATGTGTTGGTATACACGCGTATTCATAGGTTCATGTGTATGGTCATCCATTTTATTTGATTGTTTTAGTTTGTAATAATGTATTTTAGGGTTTTGTACAATCTCTTTCAAACAAAATTCCCTCTAAAATCACATTGACCTCATCATGTATTGATGAAATGACAAAGATGTAAATTTGAGGATTACTAAACTGCATTTTCTTAATTTGTCAATAACCTGGTCGTAACTTGGGTAGGAAATAAAAGACTTCCTTTTTTTTTGCTCGTTCATATAATTTAAACATTATATTTTGCCTGAGGGCAGTAAATGTGCTTGCTTTAGTTGGAGGGGATGTTTGTGAGTAGGTGTTGCAGACAATGTTGTTGTTTCAATGTTATAACCAACAACATTAGTGCTGTCAGCGTCCTGTTTGAAACAAGTTTTGAAAAATACAGAGGTGTGTTTAAATGCTTTCATTATGTATAAACAAATCAAAGCCACTATGCACACTGTAGAGTGATGAAGTTGGTTGAGCCAGTAATGTCAGGTTTGATTACACAAATTGGTCATTTGAAGTAGTACAAAAAGGCGTCTTTAGCTACCATCATTATGCATAGTTTAGTTTTTCTATGCATTGTAATGGTGTTGCACTTACAGTGTATTTTTGTTATCTCTACTACGTGTGTCGCACTTCCACTGAAATGTCACCCTGGGAAAAAAAAAGAGCACCGTTGCTCTATATATCGTGCTTCCTGCCTTCCGACATCAAATAAACCAATCTACTATACGCAAAAAGAAAGTAATTCTTGTAAAACATGATTGCTGTGGTTTTCTCTGTCTCATCAATGTAACAGTTGTCATCAGACCCACAGGATGCTTCACTGCAAACATTTGAGAGAGATTTGGGAGCATTAAAACCCGTTAAGTGTTTGTGTTCAATAAGCATTATTTGATGTTAAGCCTAATTAATGTCAGCTTCTTATGCAGTACTTTTTGTGTTTATGTCTTATTCTAACACATGACAGCCTCACATGTTGGTGATGTTTCATAACCAGTTGCTCTGTTCTTTGTTTCAGTGTTTCACTGGCAAGCCACAATAATGGGACCTGTAAGTATTCACTTAAGCGCTACTACTTTGGCATAGTTGGTGCAGTAGTTTTTATTCTCGTAGTTGTGCTCTCTCAACAGAGCAGATAGGGCTTTGATTAGACTGAAGATTTCGTTTCTTGTTTTGGTCTTCCAACAGTAGCAATGTGCATAAGCCTTATGCTGTAGCTGACATAAGTATGCCTTCTTAGAAAACACAGCACCCACTGTGATTAGCACATGGGAGCCGCATTAATTTTGATCACAGCAAAACTATAGCTTTTGCTATGGTCCAAATATTTTTTACCACCACAAAAACAAATGTGAGCAAAACAGAATCTATCTGCTAAATTTCTGCATCACTGTTGAATACCTGATAAATGTTAACAACACAATGTACTTTATTGGTAGTCCAGATCCAGACCTGGAGTAATTCTCCAGATAACTAGCTGCTAGAAACTACTGATGCTCTTTTGGATCTCATTTGCCAAGCACATCTAGTTATAGGCACCGTTTAAGATCAGAATTGCCAAGTACATCTTGTAGTTCGGTCAGGTTGTTGGACTAAAATGTTTTCTCTGAAGTGTATCAGAGAGTGGTTGTTGGTCTGCACTCCAGTACGATTGCTATATTCACATTGGCTCCATCAAATCATATCAAAGGGCCAAAGAGAGCAGAGTTTGGCTGAGCTATGATAAACAACGCCCATATTGATTTGTAAATCTGGTATTAGACAAACAGAACTTAGTGCAAAAATGCCAAAAGTTAGGTAAGGATGAAAAGTACATTACCCACAATGTCGCAGGATCTTCTGCTACAACACCACGATTTTCAAAAAATGTGATTGCAGCTTTTTGTCAACCTGCATTTAGTTGTTTTGAGCTGCAGAAGGCAGTCTTGTACCAGTCATGACTGTAATAATGACATGAGTGGGTTTTTCTCTCTCCGTATGTTAGAATGACAGTCCTTACCAGAGCGGGGTTTTCTTCTTGACCATACACTTCCCCACAGACTACCCATTCAAACCGCCAAAGGTAAGCGACACATGTAAAGCAGCAGCATTACATTTATAGAAAGTAACACGTGTTTGCCGCCTTTGCACCTTTAAAGTATGCCACAGCTTTATATCATCCAGTCCCCCCTCCTCCCCCCCGCATTTCTTTTCTCTGTTTGCTTTCAGGTTGCATTTACCACAAGAATCTATCACCCAAATATCAACAGCAACGGCAGCATTTGTCTTGACATCCTGCGATCACAGTGGTCTCCAGCTCTCACCATCTCCAAAGGTAGACCGTTTCACATGGTTACAGATAGACAACACGTGCTACTGTATGTATAAACGGTGTGTTAAGTGTGAGGGGGCAGGGACAGGGACCGTACATCTGAGCATCTTTTGAAGGGAACTGAAAGAAGCCCGAACGTGTCTGTTTTAGCAAATGCTGATTGCTTGAGTTAATTTTTATCCTGCCCATTCCAGTCCTCCTGTCCATCTGCTCTCTGCTGTGTGACCCAAACCCGGATGACCCCTTAGTACCCGAGATCGCCCGCATCTACAAGACGGACAGGGAAAAGTAAGTCAGTTCTTAAATTGGATATTTGGCTTGAAGTAGTAAAAACTGCAAACATGATGCCAAGTTGAGTGACATGAGCATCCACCAAAATCACACTGTAAACGAATGCTCATTTTGTTGTTTAAAGCATTCCTCAAGACTGGTGAGGTGTGACGGATCATGTTTTTAATGACACCTCCCTCATCTCCGTTTACACTAACTGTCCAGATCGAAACATTAGCTACAAATTACTGGGGTTAAATGTTGGCAACATCCAAAAGTTAGATAACCTTAAATATAGTCTAATAATAGAAACTAATAAAACACTAAAATGACTATATTTCAAATTTTTTGAAGCATATGTCTAATACTTTTTAGATGTTTTGGATTATTTACATAAGACCTTAAATTACATATTAAGAAGGCTTTTGTGTATTTGGTGTCGAATGGCTTTAATTTCTCATCATTCTTTTTATTCTAATCCATCATCTTGACATTTTGTTCCACAATCACAGGTAACTATGTCTGTTTGACATTTTAATTCTGGTTTGGTCTGCTATTTGGCCAAAAAAAAAAGCAAGTAGACGATAATTGTAGATTGCAATTATCTGGTCTGATGACGGTAATTCAACCTCATATTTAGTAGGGATGCATAGATATTTTGGCTGAAAATTGATATAGGACATCAGCATTGATGACTGACATTGGCTGTTGGCAAATAAGATGTCATTTCTCCAGTGGCTGATGTTTATATGTTGTGTTCTTTTATAAAACTGTATGATTACATTTCTGCTCATTCAAAGATAGTGTGATTAAGAGGTGAAAGACGATTAAGATTTCTTTGTTTCCTTTACACAAATGGGGGAATAAATAACAACAAAAACAAAATAAATGAACAGAAAATAATAATATAAATAAAATAACAATATAATTGTTACTTTAGTCATCGGTATTGGCCCAGGTGCATCCCTAATATGTTAGTATGATGAAGTAAAAATTGAAGGTGTTGTGTAGTGAATAGTGGCTGCTCAAAAAGTGATAAACCAGCAAACTAGACCAGAAACCAGACTCAGATGTGCTAAGCAGACAAGGAAAGAGGAAAACAGAAAGAATAGCTGTCATTTAGTTTTGCTTTTGCCATACCTGTGTTAAAAGCAGTGATTCCTGGGGATTTGCTGCAGTGGCAAGAGGAAATCCAAAGTAACCTGCTGAATGTTGGTACAGGGTGGCAGAGCTGTTTGTGCTCTTGTGGAGCGCCAGCCAGCTGGCCTCTGCTGCTGCTGCTGCTGCCGGGCTAGCAGCACAACTTGAGTAATGCACACATTAAAAAGAGGAGGTGACAGCTTCGCCACTTCCCTACATGTAACCTTGTAGGTTTCTGGACAAGAAACTGTTTTTCTGTCACAAAATGTGAATGTTGTGGTCCAAACCTAACAATTCTCTTCTTTCTCTCTCTCTCTCTCTCTCTCTCTCTCTGTTTACAGGTACAACAAAATAGCTCGGGAATGGACACAAAAGTATGCAATGTAGTGTTGGGGTAGAATCATGGCCAACCACCTCTACGACATAAGGTTAGGGGAGCTTCAGATGTAAAGAGAAAACAAACAAAAAACCATACAAACAAATGAAATGTTTAAAACAAGAACTTGTTGGTTTCCATTGGAGTGCTTTCTTTGAGCCACGCCTCCCCTTCACCAGAGTACCTGTAAAACTCCCTCTGCCCCCC
>JAPQRN010000002.1:22646398-22656513 GCA_037367275.1 Coranthus polyacanthus | reverse complement strand
CCACCCCTCCCACATTCACTCCCCTTCCCCACTCTTTGTTTGACTGAACTGCCCACCCTCCAGTGTACATACTGTCACTTTGCAAACAACACCCATCTCTCCCTTCTCCTCTTTCATCTCCCCCTCGTGACCTCTGACCCCTCCTCCTCTCCTGACCTCTGTATTCCGTTACATTTAGTCACCACACAGGTTGGGCTGTCATAGTCCCCCTCCACCACAAACTACCCCCCTTTTCCTGATCCTCTACCCCAGACTTTAATCACTTAAAGCATTCCTGTAGATCTGTAAAATCTTGAGGGGACCTTTTTGTTTTCTTTATTTTCCTATTTTTTTTTTTAGGGGGGAGGGGGACAATAAAATGGAGGGATTTTTACACTCTGCACACTTTCTTGTTTTGCTGTCCTTATAATTCCCTTCTGTAGAGGTGACAATTCAAGAAAGCAGTTTGTTTTCACACGCGACTGAAGGGCACTCTGTATTTTATACAACGAATACTTCGAAGAAATCATTGCAGGCTATGCCGGAAGGAAAAAAAATGCACGACTGATCTAGGTCTTCTGTTGGATTCTATGAAAGGACTTGAATTTATCCCCACACCTCCTGCTCCTGACTCCCCCCCCGCCCCCCTTTCACCTCACCTTACCCGAGTTGACCCCTTTGTATACACATAGACACACATGCACGCACAACTGTAACCCCATGTCACCCCACCACTACCACCACCTTTTCTTTATTCACAAAGTGGAGGTTCTGGACCAGGTATTTAAGCATTTTTTTTTTCTTAGTTTAACCTGTGTTTTTATTCCCCCCATAACTCTTTAGGTTGCATTTCTTTTCTTTTTTTGTTTTGTTTTCTTTCTTTTGTTTTTTTTTTTTGCTATTGTTAAATTAGAGGCTAACATCTTAAATGGCTATGGGACTGGCTTGGGCTCTGGGTGCGAGGAGAACCCACTCTTCTTGCACAAACCTCTGTATATTGAATTACCTGAGAGGCTCGTTGAGCTTTGTGTGTTGATTAAACTGTGTAATAAAAAACCCCGACTCCTATGTTGACTCATTCTCAGACCCTTTTGGAGGAGATACAGGAGAGATAGAAGTAAGGTCACATTCCCAGACTTAATTCTGGAAGAACTTCGGCAGCAAAAATACATCCAAGCACCACACTTTGTCATTTTTTAAATTTAAAAATCAAACAAACCTATTGTGTATTTTTCACAATCGAATCATTATGTGTTTTATTCTAAGTATAAACTTAAAAGTACAGTGGTTTTAAATAAAATATTCGGCACAAGTATAAAATAAAATTCACTTTTAAAGACTGACTTCACCTCTTAGTCAACATTTTTTTGTGTGTAAAAGATTTTAGGGCGTTGTGTCGCCCTCTGGTGGCTCTTTGACGCAAGCTCATACAAGGTGCAAACATTTTATCTAAGCGTTTTGTGTTCACATATGAAATATCAGTTGATTAAAAAAAGGGGATGGCATTGTTTCTGTTACAGTACATTGGAGTTTACATAGAAGTGAATATCCTGGCATCTTACAACATTCACATACTGAAAGAAAATCTTGAAAGGGAAATGGCCCTCGCCAAAGACTACAGACATCAAGATGGTTTTCCACCAATGAAAAGCAAACCGTCGAGACGTGCTAATAAATAATGTAATAATGTGAACAGTATATGGGACGTAATGGCAGGTGCAATGTTTTTCACACGCAATAAACATGCAGCTGAATGAAGGAAGGCGTTTGAAAGCCGGAAACGGTAGTAAGTAGATGTTAATGATGGTATGTTGTTAAACTCAGACTCAGACGTTTTACCCTCAAAGTATAACAGTAGTAATGGTATGTCCGTGTATTAGTTGGGGCGTAATTCCTCCATCCTGGGTCATAAGGAGATGTCTGTAGTGGCTCGTGTGTCTCTCGTGTGTCTCTCGTGTATCTTCGGAGTTATTGAAATGACGGAAGTGGAGCCGCGGCGGTGGAGCGAAGCCTCTCGCGCAGGCCGAACGTCGCTCTCCCTCCTCGGCCCTCATTGGTTGCTGCACGGTGACGTACGGGCCGCGTACACCGGGCTTCTCTGCGGTGGAACCGAGTTCAGATAAGGCTTACCGAGTTGACCTTGCTGCTGAGCGCGGATCGCAGACACAGCGTCCAGCGGAAACATGACAACCTCAGGTGCACCGGCTATGCCGCAACTGTCCAGCTCGGGATTAAGAATATCAAAAGGTACGGCATCAAAGCTGGCTAGCAGCATGTTAGCATGCAACGAGTGTTGCGTTGCGCTCAACTTAAACTTGTCGTTACGTTGACCTAACGTTACCTGAACTGAGTCACTACAAACGTCCCTGGCTAAGTTGTCTGCACGTTTTATTTCTGCTGAAAGGCGTTCACGTAATTAAATGCACGGACCTTGAAGTGGCCTCTTCTTTCAAAGTTAACCGCTAGTTACATATTGGCTGTAATGTCAACAGCCGTTGCCTTGCTGGCTAGCGGCCATTTAGCTTGCTAACCGGTCAGTTAGCCGCGGCTGGATGGAGCCACAGGTTGTGCTTCCAACTTTAGACGGCCACTCGGACACTTTTGGCCTATCAGCTCGAGCTGCACTTGGAGGCCATCCCATTATCAAGTATCATTATGTATCGTGGCGTTAAGCCGAGCTGGTGAAGTAGCTCGCTAATCACTGGACTTGAAAAGCCAGACTGACAGCAGGGGCCCTGTTCCTCAAGTCTTAGGACTGTGAATCATGTGATGCTCAGTGGACCGGGATAATCCTCCTCATGGCATCGTAGAAAACGAAAATTTAGGCGGTTGTACCTTCTTTTCTTTTTTTTTGCCTTTTCTGTGTCAAATAGTCGGGCCCTGTTCTTGACAAACCCTGATGAAGCAGCATGGAGAAGCTTAGAAGAAGCAATCATACAGTGGATGTGGCTTAAAATGTCCAACACGTCTTTTAAACCATGCAGAAAGCCAGAAAGGGCAATGAAATCCTTAACATCTTAGTGCCTTTTCATAGGGATTTCAATGTGAAGTAAGGCGCTCTCAAGAAACCTTGAATTGCTGCATCACCATAGAGAAATACAGAAAACCTGACATCGGTGTTAATAGCTATACATTCATACAAAATTGTGCAGGCAGCTAATATAAAACCATAGAAATTAAAGGAAGGTGTTGTTTTAACTGTTAAGGTTTGCTCTGCATTATACTATATTCTGTCCACCACGACCACGTATCTCTCCTCAGAGCACTTGGTGGTCGCTGTGCCCGTGGCAGTGGTCGCAGCCGTCGGAGGTTTCCTAGTAAGCCATTACCTGAGCGGACGGAGCTGTAAGAAGGGCCAGGTGAACACATGCATCAGCAAAGACAGTCCCAAAGTGGTCCACAGCTTTGACATGGAGGACATTGGCACCAAGGCTGTGTACTGCCGCTGCTGGAAGTCAAAGAAGGTAAAGCCTCAGATGCATCCACAGTACTGTTTCTGCAGTTCCTAAAAAAAAAAAAAAAAGCAAATACAAGGGCTCCAGAAGAGTTAACATTTAAATATGTTATCAGGGGGTGCGCTTTCGCAGATGTTGCACTTTTGTATCATCGAGTCAGGTGATTTTCCTTTGAACGCGCATGGAAAACTCTGTTTGTGATATTGATAGCCAACAGTGGGTGCGGCCAGAAGTGTCTCTCAACAGTGTCTTATGTTACTGTTTACTGTGTCATTGTTTTGCAGGCTGTTTATAGTTAAGTGATAATCTCTCATATCACAAAGTCCAAAGGCCTTCATTTTGATAAGTTTTTGTCTTCCTCTGACGGTGTCTTTCAGTTCCCTTACTGCGACGGCGCTCACACCAAACACAACGAGGAAACCGGGGATAATGTCGGACCACTCATCATCAAGAAGAGGGACGCATAAGTCAAGTCAGAACTCCACCCCCTCCGCCAGCCCCAGCTCGTCATTTGTCGTCTTTGCAATATCGCCCTTACGGTTAGGGGTACACCACAACGGTCGAATCAAATGGTGAATATTCTTCATTACTCAGAGTAGAAACTTAAACGGCACTGAAAATGTTGTGAATTTTCATTCTTTACATTTGTCCTACCCCGGCTAACCTAACTTTGAAAGCAACGGTCCTTAGCGTAGAGATAAGGAGGGGACTTTGACAATCGGCGTGGTCCGATGTCATGGCTGCATTTTGACCCACTTTGCGTAAAGAGTTTTTTTTTTTTCTCTCAACCTAATGTGACGATAAATGACACCATGAAGGCATCCTACTGTACTTTCATGCCTGGTGTCACGTGTGTCCTCTCCTCCTCCTAGGTGTGAAGCAGGTGGTTGAAATGTGACGAAGCTGGCAGCTCTTTGCTTCAGCCAGTCCGTTTTTTTTTTTCTTTTTGTTTTCATCAGAACACAGCACAGGCCTTATTAACAAATCTACACCCCATTGCCCAGATTGAACACACAATATACCATTATGAATGTTACATGTTTTGATTTTTTGCACTACGAGCTGCTTAGGCAGAAGGTTGAAGTTATTTTTGTCTTAAATGAAATAATATCCAATCTTGAGAATAGCTATCAGTTAACGGTCCGCTTTATGGGGAAACATACTGTATTAAATCTGTGAAGTGTTCAAACGGTGAAGCTGCTTATCAAAGATATCTTGCTTTTTCATCAGATTATTTTCTACTGGTTTGCGGCGTGTGTGTGACTTGATGATTCATTGTTGTGTATATTGTGAATAAACCTTGTTGAGTGATCTGATTTGTCGGCTTGCCTCATTTATTTTCAGCAGGATATTTTTTTTTTTTTTTTTTTTTTACTAAAGTACCCAGGGGCCAAACTCTACATTTGTTTGTGTTTTAACCACGGGGTCAAACGCACTTTAGCACTTTATCTCAGGCTGAGGAGTGTGTTTATGGATTAACTGTGGACGGGGATAATGAGTAAACACGGCCTGTGTGTTTGAGGACTGGCTGCAGTGGGATCAGAGGGGGGCTGCCGGTGCCGCTGCCACTGCAGTGTCCACAGACACCAGTGGCCATTTTGAAGAAAGTGGCAGTATTCGCGGTGACCGCTAGAAGACGCTGTGTTTACACGGATACTCGCTCCATGGCCAGACGACTGTGTGTAGTACACGCGAGTACGGTGGGCCCCTGCTCCCATAGTGACGCGCGCGCGCGAGCGAGCACGCACGCACACACACACTGACGCACGCACGATGTATCTGGCTTCGTGCCAGATGCAACCGAGGACTCTCACAAGAGGTGGAGTGGACTCGACCAGCCCTGCGTGAGGAGTCACCTTAAACTGACAGCACCCAAAACAGACACGGACGCAACAACAAGAACTACACGTTAGAAAATACTCCATGTAATGTTTAGTAATTCATATATATATGTCATTACTGGAATTTTTTTTTTTTTTTTTTTTTTTTTAATGTTAGAGTATTTCAGATCACCTCGACATATAATTAGAATAAAAACAAACTGGCTCGTTGTGAATTTGCCTGCTATTGCGTGGGGAATAATGGCGTTTATGACTCAGGTGTTGGTGTAATTGAGAATTTACTTTCAAACGTCACATTCCTGAAAGTCATGTTTGTTTTATGCTCCTGCTGCGGTCGTCCCAGTGTTTCGTTGTCCTGTTTAGTTTTTATTTTGTGTGTTTTTTGTGTGTGTGTGTTGCTCGTGTTGAAGCTTCGCTGTTTATTTCAGTCTCAGCCTCGTCATCAGTAATTTGCCTGCGCGTGACGGTCTAATTTGAGCACAGGTGTTTTGATTGAAGGTAATTACAGACAGAATGACAGCGGCGCCGCGTCGCTGCAGCTTTACGTGCCTATTTAAGACCACACCGGCTTCGACACACATTTACATACTTGAACTGCTTTCACTGACTAAACGTGAATTTGGGTCACACACTAAAAGCCTTAAAGTCAAACGGGAGAAACCGTGATGTCTTTGTTGTTTTAGACTGTTTTATGAAATAATAAATGCCCACGAGTGATTAAAAAACTGACACAATCATGCAACGACACGTCCGTCGTTGCATGATTGGACTTGGAAATATTAAGACGTTTCTGTTACTCTTATATTCTTTCTTTTAAGGTTTGTAGTTTTTCTGTTAAATGTGCATTTTTGTAATCTACAACGGGTCTAATATGTACTGCCTGAGGATAATTTCCGCCTAATAACGCCCATACTGACGCACAGATGAGTCGGACTGATGGATATTTAATACCGGGTTTAATTCATCACGCTGTTATCCAGACTGTCAGCTGTCTGTTCATATGGAGCTGTTGGTGTTGATATTACAGGGTCGCTTCTACCACGGTTTCAGCTGCAGAGTCCACTTCGCATTTTGAGCGACGCCCCCAAATTCCGTGCAGAGTGTTTGCAGACCCTCCGGGACGGAGAGGTGGAGGAGGAATCGGCAGCTCCGCCGTCCATATACAGTACAATCACCACGCCATTAGTTTATGACTTTATAGTATCTTTGACAGGAGAGTTTGGACGGATTATAGAAGGTAAGGGCAGATGTTTTCTAAACACTTCCTGTTGATTTTCGCTGTTTTTGTTTGTCGCCTTTTCCTGCGCGCAGCGCCGTGTCGCAGCGACCACTCGGACTGTGGTCAGCTCGCCGTGGCGTCGGTCGAGCACCGTCTTCTTAGGTAACCTTAATTTACGGGGAAACGATCGATTGGCTTCTCCGATCGACCCGTCAAACGCTTTACAGACGTGTCCTTTAACAGTATATATGTCCCGTTTTTAATCACCGGAATAGTTTTTCAACAAATGTGGACACGGAATATAGACTGGTCTTTTTTTATCCACAGCAACCGCATCGTTGCGCACCTCGCTCCTTGTCGTCGATACCAGACAAAAGACAGCCTGTTTTTTCACGGTCCACTATTTAGTCTTTCTCTGATAAGCTTAAGCTTTGGCTGGCACACATAACAGCAGTCGTCAAAATGTATTTGAAAATCGCGCTCCACATTTGACCTGCGCATATGCGCATATCTTTGCATATTGTTGTCGCTCTGTTATTGATTGCATTGATATACCGTGAAATTCTTAAAGGGATACTGCCTCCTGTATGCGGAAATCATAGGCAAGGCATACATACGTCAGATAACATGGACCTCTGTGTCTCTATTCAAGGAGTATCATTTAAAACGGATCTACATATATGTTATATTGCTATTTAAACACAGATTATTCACACTCTTGATTCTTCTGTTTAGTGTTTAGTGGTTCTGGCTGTGAATTATCTTCCAGTCTCATTGCCTGTGTTTTCTCTCTTTCTGTATTCGTCTCTCCAACATTTCTATTCTTAACCTTCCTCTCTTCATCCCCTATTCATTTCTAGCTCTCCAGGACTCTGAGGCTGCTGCAGAGAATGGGAATAGGGACACAGGCCAAGGCTTGCCATTTTGGCTGAAGTAACAGCAGGACGGTTGTCAACCCCACATCGGCTTCAATCCCCTTCTCCCTCACCTCTCCTCCCACACACGCAGACATAGACACAAGGACAGACATCCCCACACACAGCCACTGCTATGTCCACTGCCGTAGACATCGCTGGCCCTTCCTCCCCAGATCAGGCCCACAGCAGTGCCAAAATCCCCAATGAGCCACTGAGACCCAGCCTTAAGCGCTCCAGCCACCCCTACAGCCTCTCTCACTACATCTCCACCCCCTCCCCAGCCGTGGACGTTAAAGGCCTGATTCAACCCTCGCCGGCCCAGCAGCGGCCCGCCCAGCCCGGTCACACTAAGCCTCGCCGGGCCCCCTCCTGGCCCGATATGTGGGAGTCACCTAGTGGGCTCCACCTGGCCCACGCTGCGGAGCTGTTGATGCGCGCCGGCCTGCTGGCTCTGACCCCCGCAACAACAGAGCAGGCCAGCCTGGGTGCACAGACCAGCCAGCCAGCTAAAAGGGAGGCTGCAGAGGCGAAGGGGGGGAAGGGGGACGGGGAGGGCGGTGGATCTGGGCCTGAGGAGGAGGAAGAGGACTCCTCTGGATGTGGGACTGACTTCCAGCCCTTCCTGGGTGCCTGGTTTCCCTTCAGCCCTGCTCTGTTTCCACTAGCAGGTTTCCAGATGGGGGGAGGCCACTGGAGGAGCGCTGCCATGGGAGCTGAGGGGATCGAGGGGCTGGTAGCCGAAGGCTACTCTCCCAGCTCTCTGGGTGGGGGCAGTGGAAGCCGGAGAAAGAGGAAGAGGTGCGGAGAATGTGTACCATGCCGGCGTCAGACGAACTGCGAACAGTGCAGCAGCTGCCGCAATCGCAAGAGAGGACATCAGATCTGTAAATACAGGAAGTGCGAGGAGCTGAAGAGGAAGCCAGGAGGTCCGGGGTTTGACAGCAGAGTGTCTGGGTTTGATCTAAGGGGGTCCGACTTTACTTTGGGTCTGGCACAGGAGAGAAGCAACGGAGCCTTAGATGGATAGTAACGTATGCGGGGCGGCGTTTGTCAGAGGATCCAGGTCGGATGATTGTTGAAGAGCTGCAGAGTAAAAAAAGACACAGGACACCATGTTAATATGCTCGGACAGTGACTCAAATATCTTGTGTTTAGTGAGCAGCTGCAGCTCTGTTTGAGAATGTTCACACTCGTTCACATCCTTTCTTTTGACAATCAGTGAATCAGAGGGGAGAGAAAGAAGGATACCAATGTGCGTCAATATTTAGATGATGACAAAAATGCTGTAAATAGAATGTAAATAGCTGGAAAACATTATGTCTTTTTTTACATCCCTTTCCAGTTTGGATGTATTGTGTTTCAACATAAAAAAGGAGCCAAATGTTTTGTTTCCAATGGAGAGTTTTGAATCTGTTGTTCTGACGTCACTGCATCAGTAAGAAATGAATGAGTTCAGCCTAGGCTAAATTATTTCATGTGCAACTTGTACTGTATAGCTCTGTTTGCCCTTTTGAAATAAAAGAAATTGGCCATGTGCACTTGTCTACAGGCTGGGTTTATGTTACGCGTGTGTGTTCATACCTAATTGGGTGTATGTGTCTGTTAGTGTTTTCTACGTGCACACATGTGGCTGTGTGTGTGTGTGTGTGTGTCTGTGGTTGTGTGGATTATGAGTCACCTAATGGTGTGGCTGAGAGCCTTATCGCAACCCCACAGACACACACAAACACACCTACACGCTGCCTTGGCAAGTCCAGTAGTGGATGCAGCACACGCTGGAACACACCTAACATGAGATTCACACACAATCACAGAAACACACTCTCTCTCTCTCTTTCTCTCTCTCTCTCCTCCTATTCACACACTGACGTAATTTCCCTTTTATTCACAAGTGCAGATCATATGTAGAAACACACACGCATGATAAAACCAGGGGGTGAAAACAGAGCCAGCTGGACTGAGGCTACAGGGTGGGTTTTTGCTTGTTGCCGTAACGATGGCTGATGTGATAAGACCTTCTTCCTCGGCGCCACACTCCAGGGGACCGCAGGGAAGACGTAACCATGGCAACGGCCGGCCCGAGGTGTCACGCTATAATTGGGCCACGGCTGCACTTCCTGTGCGCCTTCAGTCAGGGGGATCGCAGAGGGACTGTGTGTGTGTGTGTGTGTATGTGCATCTGTGGGGGTGGGGGGTTGTGTATGTGTGTGTGTGTGTGTGTGTGTGTGTGTGTGAGTGTGAGTGTGTGCGTGTGTGTGCATGTTTGTCAGGCAGGGAGAGAGAGAGAGAGAGAGAGAGGCAGAAAGAGAGAAAGCGCAGCACGCCAGCCAACGCAGGACACTGCCAACTCATGGAGAAAAGCAGTGAGCTCCAACATCATGCTATTACAACGTTCCCACTGAATGAGAAACACACAGTCTTTTAGTAAAGTCCACAGTCTAGTGTTTCTTCATCTCCCAGACAAAGGGGAATTTCAAATTCTTGGATCTGCAGCTTTTTTTCCCCCCTCTTCGGTGCCTTTCTAGTGATTTGGAGCTTAATCCCCCCTCCCTGTTCTCGTCACGCATGCACACACACACACACACACACACACACCGGAAATCTGTGTCACCCGCTGCCCAGCAGGTCCAGTGACTCCCTGAACGCCTGCAGTCTGGCTCCACTGGCCTGCAAGATGGCAGGAGAGAAAGGGGAGAGAGAAGGG
>JAPQRN010000002.1:22580702-22612701 GCA_037367275.1 Coranthus polyacanthus | reverse complement strand
ATAGATAGATAGATAGATAGATAGATAGATAGATAGATAGATAGATAGATAGATAGATAGATACATAGAGATTAAAAATTAAGGAGCTTAAGGCTTTATAGGCAGACCATGAGTTTCTGCAATATAATGTTCAGGCTGCGATTGAATCACTTCATACTGCAGTGCTGCAATTTTATAATATTGTGTCAATAGGGATTTTCTTCCAGCCTTTTCATTGACCAAACTCTCAGGGAATCCAAGGTAATGCTTTTCCAGAATAAAACGTTGTCCCTGTACATAATTTGTCATTGAGGGATCTGCTACTTTTTTGCCTTTCCTCAACAGACAGGTTATAGATAGAAGATGTTCAAAATCCAGGGCTTTGCCACCAGAGACTGGAGTTTGTTTATATTTGTAATACATATAACTTATTTGTACAAATGCATTTTATTCTGGTGACTGGGTTGTGGGCGTGACTCCATTTGAGGAGCGCAAACTTAAAGATGAGTTAACTAACGTACCTGCATTAGTTTATCTTTACGCTACTACTTAGCATGTGAAAACAGTTGCGTAACGTCTTCACGGAATATCCAGCAATGACGTCAGCAGGAGGCTCCATGCAGTAACAGAAGGCCTGGGTTTGTAACAGGAGACGTGGACTTTGAAAGGCAGAGGCGGGTAGAGGCTCAAATGAAAAGATGCTATTTGCTGCATTATGGGGAACGTAGCAGCAGGCGTTTAGAAGCTTCACCCTAACCAGTGATTTAAAGTCAGAACATCTTGGCCTTTGGTGTTGACATTTTTGGACTTAAATGCCAAATCACATTAAACCTAAAGATGCAATGCAGCAACAGCAGCAGCAGCAGCAGCAGCTTCAACACCAAAACTGGGTTTCTTATTCCTTCTGGAGAAACGTGTCCCCTTAGTTTCAAAGCCCTCAGTCTGATGACTTCAGTTGAGTTTCTTTGTGCATCTCTGTTGCTGTCTATAGAGACCAGCCACGCTTATCAGGGGAGACTCCCAGTGGACTGCGGCTCTCTATCTCAAGGATCGATATATTACGCCATGGTGCGTGTCTATGCGTGTGCTTAGCGGTGGGTGTGTGCGTATAATGTGTGAGAGTAGGTGAAAAAGACAGGCAGACAGATATAAAAGATACAAAAGGCACAAGGGACAGAGGAAGAGCGATTTAATGGCAACTTGGGCTTTTACACTGCGTCATCCTCACCATTTGGGTGGGCGTGTTTTTGGGTGAGTGGATTTGTGTGTTGTTCACATGATTGACAGGTGGCCTGATCGCAAGTAAAGGAAATTGATAAGGTTTAAAAGTCCCAGTGTTCTGCTGACAAAAGTAAAATCTAATACGTCACTCTTGATAGCCATTGTATAGGGACACACAAACACACACACACGAAACACAATTTTGTGTCCCCCCCACACACATCTTCTCTATCACTAGTTGCTTTTTAATCCACGTTGGGTTGTCTGTGCACGTCTGATCGCACTCCTCGGCAGCGGGATTCGTAGTGCAGCTCACTTCCAGAGTCCTCTTTTTTCCTGTTGGCTAAGACCCATTTAACAATTACTGCAAAACGAGAGGCTGAGAAAGAGAAAAAGAGAGTTAAGATAGCAGAAAACATAATGTGGAACAGCTGAGGAGGAGAAAGTGGGAGAAAAACAGGACAGTGCAGACACGCAGAGCGAGAATTCCCACTTTCCATGTCAGGTTTCATAACTGTTCCATTTAGGGAGATGTGTCAGTGTTTTGGTTGTGCGTGTGTGCATTTGACTGCGCGCTAATTTGTGCAAATGCATCTTCGAGTAATCGCATAAATGGATGCAAATTGTACTTGTTTGCATATGCCTTGTGCATTTGTGTGAATGTGAGCTCTAAAAGAGTACCCAGTATGTATTCATTACCTGGGTTTGGGATTGAGCTCATACTAGAGCTGCACAATTAATCGAATCGCAGTTGCATTGTCAGCCTGTGAAATTATGCAATCGCAAAAGGTTGCAATTTAAAGGTCCAGTGTTTCGGACTTTGGAGGATTTAGGGGGATCTGATTGCAGAAATAGAAAAAAAACACAACATCTGTGGCATGGTGATATTTTGGTGATATTCAGTGACACTAAGCAGAGAGAGGTACTGTGTAAAACCTGCAAAGTGAATGTTTTTTAAGTTTGTATGTTTGAGTTGAAATTGTGCAGCCCTAGCTCATACTCATCACTGATTAGTTGTGGAAAGAGGGCAATTCAGAATTAGTGCCAGTTTTTGAGCTGTAACTTTTCCTTGTGTTTTGTAAATAGATCATATGCCGTCTGCGCTATTTATACTGTAAAACAAACTGTACGGTGACTCATGGAAGATGCAGAGACTCCCCATGAAGTCTAACTTGGCCAGTTACTGAGCTCGTGTATTCAGAAAGAATTTGTTGAGGAATCAGTCAGAGCGTCCTCTGAGATTATCACACTTTCAACAGCAGGCAGAGTGAGATGGATTATTAGACTCTAGCAGACTTAAATAGACTTCAGCCTCTATTGTAGCTGATAAAAAAGTAAAGCCAGTGTTTTTATTTAGGTGGGAGGTTCTTGTCTTTAAGTGTTTCCACCATAACTGAAGCCCATAAAACGAGCTGCAGAAGGAAAAGGCCCAGAGTAATTAGGAAACAAGCTTCAAATAAGATGGCAATTTGCATTGACTTTTATGTTTTGCATAATTTGCATCATCCTTTTCCAGCTCCGATGAAACATTTAGTGGGTGTCCTGTGGTGTCCTCATGCTCAGGGGCAAAGCCAAAGCACTTACAACATCATAGATACAAATTTGGCTCACATCCGAGCCTGACACAGTTTTTTCAACTCCATCCTGATCCTTGTTTTTCTTCACAGCGTGATTTTTTCAGCAGGACTGCTAGACACTTTCTCTTGAAAAACCACACTGTTTTATGGTAGGATTCTGGATGCACATTTCAGCCTAAATAGGTCTGTACCTGCATCTGCATCTCATCAGATTTGAATGCCAGTAAATAGTTTACTGTAAGTCTCCTGCTGTGGATGATTCAGCAGAGCAGGAGACAAGGCAACCATCAGCTGGGAACTTTTGTATTCCTCACCTTTGTATTGTTGTAGGGTTGTATGGTAGATTCAGTATATTTTTACATCGTCATAATGATAATTATCAATGTTCTGTATTGACGTTCTGCTGCTTGTCAGTGTTTGTCATGTATAGAATAGTCTGATCATTTTCATCTTCTTGATTAACTTGAAATCAGACACTGCTTCTGTCTTTGTGAGTCTTATGTCTTCTGCTCTTTTTTGGCTTTGGTTTTCATTTCATTTTGTCTTTTACGTACGGTAGTTTATGTCTCGTCACGTCTTTCATGTCACTTTGGTCTTGTTACATCTCATCTCAGCGTTTTTTGTCTTCTTGCGTCTTTTACTTATTTCATCTTGTTATGTCTCAGGGTCGGTCGGTTAGTGATAAATAAATTTTTACATTTAAATATGAAACCACAAATAACCGTCTGGTTTCTTCAGCTTTCACTTAGGCCCAAAAACCCTTTAAACTGGAACACAATAATGATTTGACATTTACTGTGATAATCTAGCCCTACATTGTTGTGCTTTGTATTGACATGATAAAGGTTCTTGTTTAAATCATGACATTGATTTCAACCATATCAACCAACCTATACATTTTAGAGCAGCATCTGTTGATTATTTCAAGAACTGAGAGGAGGTCTTTACATTCCTTTTTAATTTGACTCAATCCAAAAATAAACATTTTTTAATATACAGTAATACAAAAGAGAGAAGAGAGAAACAGTAATTCCTGTAACGGATTACGATTTTGTTCAACAAAGTCTTAAGTGATTAATCTGTTATCAGAATTTTTGGACATTTACGTGTCTTACAACAAAGAGTGTAATTGGCTCAGCGCCACTAATTAGTAATTAGATCCTTCATATGATTCATCAGACTGTATTTAAAAAAAAACATAATTTTTTATACTCACAAAATAAATCTCTCTCATGTTGCAGAAAAAGGATAATATATCAAAAGACAGCATCCATTCACACACGTCTAGCTCAGCTGAAGTGTAATTAAAAGCTGCTCATTAGCATTTGCCCTTGAGCGTCAGTAAGGTTAGAGGAAGACTTACGGAGGTCTTGGATGCTTAGCCAGCAGTGCAAGTAAAAGTAGCGGCGGACCATGAGGATGCATGTTCAAATCTCAGGTTACCCGTCAGGCAGATACACAAAGCACAAGTCATGGCAGTGATGGTAACAGTTAGTTAATTATTCAACCACAACCACAGTCTCCACGTAGACAGAGGGCAGATGAGCCAGCAGGATCATTTTGACTGTGTTGGGCTTTATTAAATAAATCTCTGTCTGCTGTCTGTGGTCCTCTGCTCTCTACTTTATCTACCCCTTTCCTGCTCTCTTTTCAGAGCTGTTTTGGGATCATCTGGTGCAGAGGACAAAGTGTCCCAGGCATATGCATCCCTGTTGCTCTAACACACATACACGCTTAGTTGCACAATGTTTTGAACATGTATACACAGCTGCTCTTTTGTTGAAGGTGACCTCTGTGACTTACAATTAAGACTAGAAAGAATCAAATGACAGTATCATTACTGGCTAAATATAATGTGATAATTATAAAAGACTGTTTTCTCCTCCTCCTCACTCTCACTTTCTCGCTTCATTTCATGCTAATTTTCCTTTCTGTCTCCGCTTCTTTTTCGCATCACAGACTCTCCAGTAGGTCTGAAGCTCTGGTCCTCATCTCTGGCTGGAGTGGACAGCTGCCCCCACCCCCCATCCCGCCCCAGTGAAGAGCACCATGACCCAGGAGGGGCAGGCTCTGCCCTCTCCCACCCCACCTGAGAACCCGTTGGCGCCCGATACGACGACCACCAACGCGACCCACCCGCCCGCAGAGACACACAACCAGGCAGAGCAGGACAAGCTGGGGGCTGAAGTGAAGGATGAGATAGGGGAAGGGATCAGAGAGGAAGAGGAGGAGGGGGCTGCACAGGCGGAGACACGCGGGGAAGGAGAGGGAAGGGAGGAAATAAAGGAGGAGGAAGCAGAGGGTGAGTTGAAAGAGGAGGAGAGGGTAGATGGCCCTGGAGATGAGCATCAGCAGACAGATAGAGGGGAGGATGAAGAGAGGGAAGGGATGAGAGGGGAAGGATGTATGAATGTAAGCTCAACAGGGGAGGAGGCAACCCATGAAGAGGAGGAGATTAAAGAGCACGAAAATGAAGAGATGCCACCATCTACAGAGGAGGAGGCAACTCATCTTCAACAAGCTGGACGGTTAGTTCCTTAATTCATTATTCCTGTTACATCTGGAAGGGAAATACCACGCTGTGCTGGGGAAATATTTTAAAGGTCCGGTGTGTAAGATTTAGAAGATGTAGCAGGATATGGTTGCAGAAATGGAATATATGAATAACTATGGTTTTATTAGTGTATAATATGTGTTTTCATTACCTTAGGATGAGCTGTTTATATCTACAGAGGGAGCAGGTCATGGGGTCTGCCATGTAGCGCCGCCATGTTTCTACAGTTGCTCAGAACAGACGTCCTCTCCTTTTTTCTATTTTATAGCGTGTTATCCAGCATTAACGTGCATTACTATCACCTACTATGTCTGAGTGCGGACCAGAGTTATTATCGCCTCAATTAAAAGCCCCAGATCAGACAGAACAAGAGAGGAGGGTGAGGGAGGTATTCAGTTGGGTGCAATCCCCAAATGCACCACTAGATGTCAGTGTTGTGCGCTGAAACTTTAATACTATGTTTTGAGCATTTGATTTCAATCTTTAACATACAAGTATCTCAGTGTTTGCCACAGTCTTTCCCTGTTCACCATACTCACCTTATCACAGTTATTTAAGCACGTCATTGTTTTGCTTGATTGTGATAATCGTCTCCATTCGTCGGTATAAAAACAGCTGGATGAAACTAAGAGAAATGTCATATTTCCATCCTATTTTCCGCTGTCTGAGATTTGACTGGTGCTCTTTTAAAGACGTCATCTCAACGCACTTAACTTCCATCCGTGCCTGTCATTATCAGCAATTTCCTTGTATGTTTCGCAAATAGGCTTATATATGTCAAATCTGCCGTCTAAAAGGCAAACAGAAATGCAATTTTTATTAACGTGTTCCATTGTTCAATGCCGGTAAAAGGCTCTTGTACTGTATGTGCATAATTAAACTATTGTTAGTCTTATACTATACGAGTGGCATAAAACAAACAGAAAAAAATTAATCATCAAGCCTAATTATTTGTATGACAATTAATCATCAACATAAATTTAATTATTGTGACAGCCCTAGGTGCACTGAAATGTCCTTTGCACTAGAGTTATCAGATTATTAGATAAGCCCTTTTTCAACAATTTATTCGCTTTAATTCTAATAAACTCACATAGACTCAGACTAGGCTAGATGGACTGTGTTCATATTTTCTAATAATATCAAGACTGTGTCACTTTAGATGCCTAATAATTTTATGGTGAATTGTTTTCTCAGTGCGGTTCTTTTGTACCTAATTAGCCTAATGCGCTTCGCTCGCATTTTACAAAATGAATAGGCAAAAGCCTCAGCTAAATTAGCTGTAAGCAAAACAAACAGAGGGAAATGGTCTGATATTTAAAGAGCCGGGGGACCCAGTAAATTCGTTTTGTGTGTCTAAAAGACGGATGTTTCTGGAGGGCAGTAAGTGAGAAGTTCAAAATTTGGTTAGCAAGCTGCGAAATAAAACCGTGCTTTGCTGCGTGAGACAATTAGACATAATACAATATATTTAAAGTCCTTTATTAAAATGCTGGATTTGAGGGAATGGATCAAAAGGAAATGACCCTCAGTGGTTTTTATGTTATGAAATGAACAGAAATACAGTTAACAACTATGTAAATCGTTTTTTTTTTTACACCAGGCTTTGACAAAATATATTTTATAGATTATTTCTATCCTTTAGCAGCAACACAGCACTACAGTGGATTTATATTTTCTTTTAATAAAATGAATAAAACTGCAGCACTTTGACAGACTGGGGCGCTCACAGTTATTCACAATAGAGCAAATTGGACAGTACATTTTCATCTTTCATCTTCCTTCAATTGTCAGTGTGGCTATTCAGGCTGAAATATTTGCCCATTGTGCGTACTTCTCCTGAATGAAAAATGATTTCAGAAATTAATATGAATGATCTACTTTGCATATGTTGCAGTCTCAACAATGAAATCGTCATATGTTTAAGTCCTATGTTAAAAATATTCTCTCTCATTTCTCTGTGTTGACGCAGACTGGCAAATGGCATAGGTGGTAATGAAGAGGATGATGAAGCAGGTGAGGACCAAGGCAGAGGCGATGAGGGGGGTACACACTTGGACACTTTCAGCTCCAACTTTGAGACGACCGTAGAACAGGCCGACACGGAGGTGGAGGACGAAGAGGAAGAGGTCGAGAAAGAGGGAGACGAGAGAGAAAACCAGGACACTTTCAGCTCTGCTTTTGAGCAGATTGTTGAGCAGGTTGATGCACAGGAGGAAGAAGAGGAAGAAGAGGAGAGGGAGTTGGAGGAGGAGAGGGAGACAGGTAGGGTAGACAACAAGGACGGCTTCAGCTCCACGTTCGAGCGCATCGTGGAATCTGCCCTGCTGAGGGGCGGGACGTGCTACAGTAGCCTGGACTCTCTGGACGTGTTGTCGCTCACAGATGAGACTGACAGTTGCGTCAGTTTCGAGGCGCCACTGACGCCGCTCATCCAACAGAGGGCACTGTTACAGTGCCCTGAACCCCTGGAGCTGGAGCTGGCAACTGTTCAGGAGCAAGAAGGGGCTGAGGCTGGACCAGACGCCCCAGGTGGAGACCGAATGACTGAGGACAGCGCTGACCGTGGAGCTGGAGCCGCGGCCGGAATAGGAGGAAGCCCGCTGAGGACCACCATACCAGGAAGCAGGTCTGAGTTTGTGCTGAGCCAGCCTGGACGCTGGGCCATCCCAAATGGGTACCACACAGACTCCCAAGGTGCTACAGAAGGTTGTGGAGCAATGCATAACTCTGTCAGGTAAGGACAGCTTTAAGTCACCCTAGCCTCTATATGTACGTGGTTTATTGTAGAATCAAAACAGACATCCCAGTAGGTCTGCACAATAATGGAAAAAAACTGACTTTGCAATATCTTTTTTTTCTGTGATATATATTAGAGGTTGACCAGCAGTGGATCTTTCAAGTCCAATATAATAACAATAGTTTGGAGCAGGAAAAAGACGATAGCCAGGCTGATGTCATCCCTGTTTCTGGTTGTAAATGTATAAGAAACATGGCGTACACACGGCCTCGGTTATTGTAATATGGACATGTTTTGGAACAAACGTAGCAAATGTGTTATTGCTAGAAGTTAAAGTTGGCTCCATGTTTAGATTTCTGATGACAGATTTCAGTGTGTGTCCTGTGGAATCCAGGCAGGGTGTGGAGACGTTACGCTGCAGTCTTTAGTTAATCTGCTGTGGCCTCGGCAGCACCAGCAGGTGGCGTGATCCTGGTGAGACTGAGGGGGCCTTAAAGGGAGGGGGGGTGTTGTGGTTAGTTGGAGGTAAAGGTATTTGTCTTGCTATTTAAAAGGTAGTCTTTTGTCCATACAGATACAGTAATCTCATTGGAAACACTTATCTAACCAAGCAGCCATCGTAAAGTGCATGGCGCAGATAACAAATCTAAGCTCGGGTTACTCAACTTCATATTTTTGGAAGGGGAGAAAACTGTGACTGTGCACGCCCCGATAGGTTTTGTGGAGCTTGGTGTGAATACGATATTCACGCAACAGATTTAAACGGCACAGAGCAAACAAAAGCCAGTGCTGAGAAATTCAAAGGCAATGCCAGGAGAATTTGTACATTTTTATAGAGACAGTGGAACTGTTTAAGCAATATTGTTGCATTTAAAATGAAATGGCTTCTTCCCATATTGGCAGTAACTGAGAACTGGGCAAACTTAGACAGAAAACAGACCTGAAGCTTGTTTCAGTGTTTGTACACGAAAAAGGATCTCAATCAAACAGAAACACAATCTCTAGGACTCATGCAGTGGTTACATATGGGAATTTACACACCGAAAATGTAGTAGCAGTATGGAAATAAGACATAAGAGGCACCAATGATTCAGTCTGATGAACTGAGCGGTAGCCGGATGATATTTATGACAATGCTGAGACTTAATACTGTTATCAGTAACTCATCCACTCTGTCCATCATTTGCATACATCCCTAAGGAAATGCTGGGGCACAACACCAGCTGACTCTACTTTTTCCATTTAATTTCCTTAACAGCCCTAAAGAGGCTTGAGGAAGACAGCGTGGGGGGAAGTGGTAACAGGAACCATATGGGAAAAGCCATGTAACCTGAACTATGGCTATAGGGCTGTCTGGCCAGCCAGTATACAAGTCCCGTGGCTTGTTCTCCAGCATCGGCCCCCTCTGCACAGTTTCTACAGTTACAAACCACCTGGAATGTCAAATAGATGCACAGACCTCTGACATGATCTGCTTGGTTAGCTGCTGGGATTTGTTCTTCGACTCTCCTGGTGCTTTCACAGCTCAGTACGAGTTACAGGATGAACGGAGGATTTTGGATGTCGGCTTTCGCTCTCTTCTTCCCCTCTCTCTTTCTCCCCCTCCCGTCTACAGATGTTGTCCTTTAAGCACGGCCCTGCTTCCTGACCACCAGCGCCAAGCTGAATGAGCTATTGTTTATGTCATGACATCATCGTCTTCAGCTTTCCTCTGCCCAGCAGGGTCTCAATGTGTGCGTATAAGTGAGCGATTATTGCTCTACTGTGCTAGCCAGCTTGCCAGACATTTGAGCACTTAAATCTGGAGAGGATACATCTGCTTGTCTGTCTTAAAGGGATAGTTAAAGTATTAGACAGCAACAGTATCTAATTTATGAATAACTCGGGGTCCTCGTCCGTTGGGCTTTGTTATTTTAGATAATAAGGTGATAAGAAAAGGAGAGATTGCAGACGTTAGAAATTCAAGTGGAAGATAAAGCTATTATGCAAAGAATAAAATCACATTTAAAGCAGGGTCAGTCCAGAGTCTGTTGAGTCAGAAATGTTCAAATTAAAATTAAAATGCAAAAGCACTGGTGGAGGTTTTGGGAAGAGACTTAAAGCTCATACTGAATAGACAGACTGTGATCATTTTAAAGTCTTCATCTTTAGATTTTGCGATGTGCAGTGTGTGTCAAGTGGAGCTGCACGATTAATTGAAACACAATGTCAGTCTGTGCAATTATATAATCATGAAAGGCTGCAATTTAATTAAATAACAATTTAGCCAGACTTTTTGTTTGCAGTCTGGCGATTATCTACACCTGTATTAAAGAAATGACCAATCGGTCTCTGTTCAGGCAGTGAAGGTTGTGCGGTGTGTTAAGGATTAAGGGGTTAGTGAGGTAAGTTCTGGTTGAACCCCGGGTTTTCGGGATCGCAAAGCTGGTTTAGTTCTTACCAAGGTAAATCTCCATGGTAATTTACCCTGAAAACCTAACCTGCTCCGGACCAGGTTATATTTGAGATAGTGGATAAAAAGCCCTACCTAGTGACCAATCAATCGTGTGGACTGAAAAAGAAACAGAACAAATAACAAAAGAAACAAACAAAAACAAAAAAACAACAAAAAAGACAGTATGAGGGTCTCTGAAGAAGAGTCATACACAACGCCGTAACCCTCTGGTTTTCCTTTGTATAACGATATATCATGCATAATCTTAAAAAAAGAGACTGATTGAAACACTAAAGCCTTGAACTTGTTGAACTTATAATATTTGACAGTAAGCCTACTTAACGGTTTGAATTCTCTTTTTATATGTGTTCTTTATTTGCTGCTAGACCATTTAACAGGGTTTAACTCAAAGAATAAGGCCACAGTCTTCTTACATATCATAAGAATACATATGCAGTACTTTAATTTAACAGAATACACACTTGTAGTTATAGTCAGACGTACTTGTGCTTTTGTGATGTGATATTGATAAGAATATTAACACATCTTGGACTGCAGCATCTGTGTTGCTTTTAGTCTGCATATATTTTTAAACGCCACATATAGTTTGCTCTTCTTGTGCTTCACAATACGTCGCTCTAGACCTGTCCATGTCCGTCAGTGGTCACCTGGCACTAAGTCCTGGCCTTTTATAAGAACGTGCTCATGACTCGAGTCAGAAACCCTGCGTTAACAAAGCGAGTTGATTACCACCTTCGAGATACCTCTTACCGTGATTGCAATTGTTAGGTTTTGTCAAACCCGCAACGGAAAGAGATCCTGGGTATTTCGAACTCGTTTTGTTATACAGGCCTCAGGTGGAATGGAAGCCAGTGAGCAGGCCAATCTGAATCTGGCCTAAAAAAATGAAGATATTTTGGATTCGGTGACGCTGACCTTGATAACCAAGCAAGTAAGACTCGTGATGCCAAGTTTTTACTGCAATCCCTATATTATCCCAAATAAATCACAATATGACTGTTTCACAAAATTGTGCAGCCCTAGTGTCAAGAATTGCTGTTACTGTACATCGTGCCTTCATTAAAATGTTTTCTCCTACTCTCTGTCCCTGCGTCTGTTTGTTCACCCCATCTCACCTCCTCCCTCTCTATTCATTTCTCCACTTTATCCGTCTTATCTCACTTTATCTCATCTCCAGTCCCCCCCCCCCCGTCCTCCTGCTTTCTTCTATGTATCACCTCCTCTTCCATTTCCCCTACAGTGCACTCCTGCTGCTGCTTCTTATCTTTCATTCCTGTCCCTCTCCAAAGCTTCATTCTTCCTGGTGGGAAGCCGCAGAATTGGCACGGTTACGCATTTTGGCACCTCAGGCATCATGGACAACTAGTCTTTTTGACTGCAGGACAGAGCAGCTGCAAAGCACTGGATAAAAATGGCGAGTCAATCAGTCAGTCAGTCAACGTGGCTGACATTTAGTTGTTTTATGGGTCAGTGAGTCCATGTGTTGAATTTTGCATCTGTTTCTGGAACCGAGCTATCATTTCTGCAGTGTAGTTGGATACAAAGGCCTCATTGTCACAGGCAGTCAAGAACAAGCTATCAGTGCAGTGGGATTTTTAGTTTGCTGTCTCTCTGTGTTAAAAAAAAATATACTAGAGAAGTTAAAAAAGAAGCTTTGGATTGAAAAAAAACTTGCTGCATTTAGTAACAACGCAGTGCAACAAGCCATTCTTTTACAAGATAAGCATATACATATGAGAGAGTGTCAACAAAAACGGTTTCCTCACAAGATACGGAACTCAACAAAACAGTGGAGGTGGCATATGTGTCTTTTCAGCAAACATTGGCATGCAACATCAAGCAGTTGGATTGCCATATGTGTCTCAAAATGCTGCAGAAGAATCTGTTAGTGAGTCATAAATCAGTTGTACACACATCTAACATGCCCATTATGAAAACTACTGAAGTAGTAATACACAATTTCTTTACTCGGCTATATTTTTTTACAGATTTCTTTGCTTTAAGAATCATCTGAGGTTCTTGTCTGTAGGTTTGTTAACTAGTTTTCAGACTTTGAATTGGTGTATCATGTTGCATCTGTGTGTTTTTTACAGCCCCAGTACACGCTTACTCATAAAATCCATGCTTCGACTTCCATAACAGACAAATGTTTGATGATAATCTTACCTCTGCCAAACTCTCCCTTTAGATCCTCCTCCTGCAATTAGTGATTATTCGGACATCACTCTGTCAAAAACTAGACAGCTGGCCGCGGGGATATAGAAAACATTGGCAAGTACTGCACATGTTTTAGACGTGCCATCCAACACAAGGAACTAAGAAGTGAGGGATTACTTTCAAACAGTCAGAAACCCTGTGGCGTCGGTCTCTTAGTCAGCAAACCTGACTGTTAGTGTTGAGGCGTTTCAGTCGGGACATCGTCACAGTCAGGTAGCGTCTTAGATGTGACTGTCAATCACTCCGTGTCATTCAGTTACTTAGTCAATCAGTCGGTTCCTTTCATCAGTCGTGTGTTTCATCCCTCTGTGCCCTGTGGGAACGGCCAATGAGGCTGAAGCTTAACCTCAATCCATTGAGGTTGCTAAAACCATGAACCATGATAACGCAGTCTCTGTCTCTCTGTTTATAGCAGCTTACTACGCGGCGAGCTGAATGGTGGTGGAGCCAACTAGTTGAACGCTGCCTCTGGATGGTACGACTTACGGTGTAGCACAAAAGCACATATACGGAGAAATTCCTGACAAATGATGACATATTGACAGGGATACACCATCAAAGCACAAACTCAATTACAATAGCCATGGCATGCATTCCTTTGTATGCACAGTACGTATATGTGTGCGGTATATCTATTCGCACATTTACATGCATGCACATATTTCTATGTGTACCCATGTAGGAAACATGCTGCGAGTGTGTGTTCCTCCCTCTAGCTTGCGAGCCTACCAGATCTAAGCCCAAGCAGAGCAGATAAAAGGCAGACGCAGTTGTTTCCATATCAGAGAGGCAGCTCTGCCTTGTGGACTAATCTCTTTCATATACACTGTCGAGTGCAGAAACGTGCACACACATAAAAGGCACGCGGCACATGCATGCATGCGCAAACAAAACTGTGCATAATATACAACCCAGTGCTCACTCAGTGACACAGATATTGGAGCTCTTTATATCCGTTTTTTTCACATTTTTTCTGTCTCTCTCTCTCACGCACACCTTTCAGGATGTCACTTTGGAAATAAAATCCTCCGCGTGGTTCTATAGCGCCACTGAAACATCCTGCAGATTATCCTTTCCTGGCTCTCAGTCAGGCGGTGATATGGACACGCACACACTCTCACACGCATGCACACGAGTACACACTTTTGCAACACAAGCAGTAATACATACAAATTCTCTCTTTCACCCTCTCACCACAGACACACGCACAAACTGACTGAATCACTTTTCAGCAGATTTATCCCTGACTATTTATAGCTTGACTCTATGTTTTATGACACATCCGACAGTCTAACTGTACCGCTGACTGTTTGGGCTGAATGAGGTTCCTCTCACTGTGGGTTTTTTTCGCCTCTAATGCATTCACTCCATGTTCAGTGGAAGTCGAGCCTTTGAAACATTTGCCTTTTTTGTTCTCCTGTTTGAATCTGCAAGCGTTTTTTTCCAGCTACTAGGCGATGCCACTGTGCTCGGTATTTCACCAAAAATAATCCTACACATAACAATAATTAGTCTCCCTCAGCCGAAAGAGGTCACCATTGTCCATTGTCTGCCTGAATGAGTAGGTGTTTTATGTGTTTTGCTCATGTGTATATTTGCGCGTATGTTGGACAGGGAGAGAGTCAAATAAACCATAATGCAACACGTCTGTTAAGGGACCGATTACGTTTAATAAAAGTACTGTAGTCTTCTTCAGTATGATGGTAATTAAAATATGTATAACATTTTGTTTATTAAGTGACTATTTTACTTTGATGTGTTTTGGTGGGTTTAAGTTACATCTTTTTTGACTGCAGACCATGAAATAAGTGTCTCAATGCAACGTGCGCTACAGTGTAAGTCACTGAGTTTAGCTGTTCGGATTTAGTCAAAAAAGCCATTTCAAGGTTAAGTCATAGACTTGTGATTATGATAAGCGTGTTGCACGATCTACATCAACATGTAAGTTTGTAGACATATTTTGGACATCAGTCAACAAATTGTTTAGTAACAGATTACATCTTGAAGGTAAATATATAAGGCCCAGACAAATCAGCTGTAGGGTCAAAAGTACAGAGTTTGAGGGGTGAGATACAAACCTTTACATGAGGCCGGATTGGTATTTGGACCAATCCACATGAAGTTATTCACTACAATCTGGTTTAATCAATGTCTGCAGACTAGGTACAGACAACTACTAGGACTAAATCTCCATAACAACAGATGATATATTATATTTATATATTATCAATGAGAAACACTAGAAAGCATAACGTTATCGGTTGCATTGCTTACGGATTCAGTTAGCAGTGGTCTAACTCTGAAGTCATTAAATGGTCTTATGTAGGATCAATCTAATGATCATATTCCTTCATAAAACCTACCTCTGCACAGGAACACACATGTAATACTGAGCCGAAGACTTACCCGCAGTGCTTAAATAAGGCAATTTAAGGCAAAACTGTCTTGAAAAAGTCTTTAACAGCATTGAATGTAAACGTTTTATACCCGTAGACGAACGTTTCAGTGAGACGATGTCTTTTCTTACAGATGGACGTTGCTGGTTTTTCTGTGTGGCATTGATTTTTTTTAATGCAGTTTCTATGTATTGTTTTTCCAGGACAGATGGAGCACAACGCGGAGTCAACGTCAACCAAGTTTTGAGTCTAACTTTGGCGTCTGATTAAGAAGCACAAAAAAGACTCCTATTAATAGGCTGCACATGTTAGCAGGGAGCTCTTATCTTGTGTATCCTCATATGCCTAACTCAAATGGTTTTTCCGTGTTTCGACTGCCATGTGGATGTCACATCTGTGCTGTAACTGGTCATAAATCCTGCTGTCTGTGAAACATCCATCGTGCGTAAATGACAAAGGTTGTACATGAGTCATTGTTGGAAGCTCCTCACAAACTGATGTGCGATGAGTGTTCGGCGTCTCCAACTTCTTGGCCCAAAAAAAAAAAGACTACTCTGGTCCCAGTGCTGACTACGTTTCTCCGGCAGTGTTGTTGTTGTTGTGGTTGTGGTTAAGGAGATGTAGTCCTAGTAGTTGTCTGTACCTAATCTGCAGATGCACGTTAAATCAGGTTCCAGTGAGTAACTTGTCGTGGGTTGTGTTTATTCACATCTTCCATGTCATCTCCCAGATTTTGCACTTTTGAACCTACAGCTGCGTGTCTGCCTCTGCTTGTTTGGTTCTTCTTTCCACCAAATCAGAAAGAGGAAGGAGTGACTATAGATGAAGTTAGCACCCAGTGTGTGCCTTTATCACCTCATTTTACCCTCAAGTTTGGCCGCCCTCATTTTGTTTTCTAATAGTAACAAACTTGCAGAGAATAGAGTTTTCACTGAGTTTGAATCTGCCTGGAGTCCCTTGTCCTTGAGTCATGCTGAACTGGAGGAAGAAAAGAAGAAGTGAACTGAAAAGTCTGGAAGGCAGCTTGAACTCCAAGAGTCCAAATGTACCAACGTCCCGCTGATATTGAACCGATCTGCTGGCTCTGAGCCTTTCGCTTTAATGCAGAGGAAGTCGCGTTGGCTGGGACACACAGAGCCATTGTAGAGCCACCGCTAGGAACAGTCTAATTTATCAGGAAAAGTCTCTCCGGTCGGCCGCTCCGCCCCCAACATCCTCCCCTTCTGTGGAGCGTTCAGACCAGACAGCCAAGAAACTTCAAGGAAAAAAAACAAAAAACAAAAACAAAACAAAACTCCAAACACATTCCCCTCCTGTTGACACTATGGTGGGACACCGCAGCAGTGTCAACTCATCATCTCCGCATAGGCTGTAATTCCACGGGACCGGGGCTTCCGCTGAGGTAAACGAGGACGTTTTTCATTGAGTTGGAAGTTAAATAACGAACCGGGCCGATGCGGATTTCACCGACTTGTGGATGATGAGGCGGCGGCACCGTAGCGCGCCTTTAACCGCTGATTTCCAAAAACCAGAGGGACGATGTGGAAAGAGGAATACGATGTTCACTTCGACTTTCTGCTGCAGCTCCTGTAAGTTTGACGTTTCTTTTAAGCCAGAGGAGGTTTTTTTTTTGGGTGAAGTTTTCGCGTCCGAATGGGTGGGAGCGTTAACGTTAGGTTGCGTGGCAAAATGGAAATAGTGAGGTAGCTCTAATGTAACTTTAAAAAAAAAAAAAAAAATCCCTACACTACGCCTGGAATACTCTTGTCGGGGCTTAGACAGGCTTGATATTGGGATAAAACGACTTAAATGGTATTTTTAAATTCAATATGACATTTCCCCCATGAAAACCCATAAGGAGACTTTATCAGAAATACTTGCTGTATTGTTCTTAACTCTTATTTTGTTTTCTGACCAGCAGTGCAGCTGTTATTGTAATCAATATGAGCCGCCTTTTATATCCACTGCCAACAGTATTCTGTTTAAAAATACAGAATATGCTATTGGTGTGTCTGATTCTCTGTTGACCGAGGCAGTGCATTGAGCTACATGGATGTAAATTAGTTTTAGTGTTCATGGACGGCCGTGTTTGCTGTTGATTTTCCTCTTTGCTAAATCCAATATGTGCTTACAGACGTTATCTCTGCAAGCCCATGCAAATGACCTGACCGACACACACACGGGCAAACAAAACACAAACTTCTTCCCCGTGTGTGTGTGTAACTGTGCGTCTTGTACGTGTTTAGGAATGAATATGAAAGCAAAAGAAAACCGTCAAACAATCATAATCCCCATAATTGTTGATTATCCTCATGGATGATGCAGCTAAGACCCTCCTGCTCCCACTCACACACACACTCACACAAACACGCCTCGCATGCAGACACACCTTGTAGGTGTGGGCACAGGAGCTGCACAACCAGAGAGATTAGCATTTGAGTCATTGGCATGTACCATCATGCTTTCTGTCTGTCTTTCACACACACAGGCTGAATGGCAGTCACTGTGGCTGAAAATTCGTGGCTCGGGGATACACAATTGTGCCTTTAGATAGACAAATAGGTTTACTGTTTGCCCCTTGGCCCTTAGCGAAGCCAAGTATCTTGGCACAAAGGGCCCTAGTTAAATATCTGACACTTCATATTGTACCTCACCCTCTCCGTCTTATTATGTGTGTGTGTATTGGGTCTGTTATTGTCGGGCAGGGTTGCATCGGGGGAGCCCGGCATCATTTTAGCCCCATGACTGATATGAGTTTTGAATGATTTATTAGGTCTCTGTGAGTCTGCTGAATTAATATAGTCAGACAGGCGAAAGCAATTTCACTGCAAACACACAGCTAGATATTTTTTGATGGTTTACCAGAGGGCCATTTTATTTTCTATACGTCTGTGTGTGTTTATGTGTTTATGTGTGCGCAGCCGTTCCTGTAATATGCACATACTGTATTTCGGTCCATCAATTTTTCCATTTAACCACTTGTGTGGATCTTAAGGGGGCTGCAGATTTTTTGGGGCATCACATGGGGATGCGCAGTCTCTCCAACGGGTTCTCGGTTTGCTCAGGGGTCTCTTCTTAGTCCAGAACACCCCCATACCGGAAGCATCTTAATCAGATCCCCAGACTAGATTAATTTGTTCCCTCTCAGAGTGAAGGACCAGTGGTTTTACTCCTTCCGGATATACAGGCTCCGCACCCTGTCCCTAAGGATGAGTCCAGACACTCTGCAAACACAACTTCTTCCAGTCAACTGAATCTGTGATCTCAGTTGTCACTCTTGTGAGTCCTTGCGTGTCCTTATACTGTCCTTGTGAGCCTGAGAGCTGCGTTAGGGGTAATGGCTCCTTGTTGTGTCTCCAAAGGCAAATTGGGTGCAGGTCAGGGTTCAGATGAAGCGTAACTCTTACAGCCTAATGAATCCACCACAACAGGAAAGTGTAACTTGCCTGGAGCAGGGAAGTCAGGGGCCCAATGTAGAGTTCAGTCATGCCGGCACCACGTGAAGGCGCAGACTGTTGTCTGGCGGTTGAAATTGTTATATGAGATTTTATGTATTTGAATATAGATTTTGTCCCCTTTTACCAAGTGGATTTTCTGTTGCCCGTTTGTGTATATCAGTAAAATCATCAGCTTTAGGGTAGACTACAATCCCTCTTCTTCTTCTTCTTCTTCTTCTTCTTCTTCTTCTTCTTCTTCTTCTTCTAGAGCAGGACACTTGGCTTCCGCTGTAGCCACGGTAACCAGCAAATCCCTTGCGACAACCGCGTATAATGTATTGAATTTGTGAGGGTAATGCAATTGGGCTGATCAGATTATGCAAAAAACATCTGAATCATCTGTCGAGAATGCTGACGGTGCCACGGAGATGCAAACACAGACAGGAAAAGAGGAAATGCCATTTAGGCTGATGGAGGTGAACGAGCACTGGCTGGCCTAATGAAACTGAAATAGTTTGCTGCTTGTATCGATTTGCTAGAATAAATGAAGAGCACAGTTATTGCTTGCAGTTTAGGATTTTTCTACACTGCATATGAGTAAACGTTACGCTGTTGGTTGGATTTTACACGATTTGCCGTATGCAGAAGGTGGAACAATGGATTAAGTTGTGGAAAAGAGATAAAATTTGTTCCATAAGTAAGTGAAAATTAAAGAGGCAAATCATCTGCACTGTTACTTAAAGTCTAATAAAATGGCTAATTAACTTCCCACTGATTGACTGCAGTGTGTAGCTGTTTCCAGAGTATATGGTGGAACAAAGTACAGTGGAAACAACTCAATACTTTAATCAAACTAATTAATGCTCCTCATTGATTCTCTCCATTCTCCCAGTGACACTTAAACAGTGTCAGGGAGTGAGCTGGACAGACCTTCAAACGGTTTCTTTCAGTAAAGTGTGATCAGCTATGATTTGTACATGTGGGAAAGCTTTAGAAGTGTTTTCTTACTCACCATTTTTGCAATTCATTAAAGAAACAAAGCTTCAAATAAAGTGTATGACAACTAGTGGAAATTTAGTGAGGCAGAAACGAGCTCGGAGAGATGTCGGTTACGTAATCGCATCCCGTAAGATTACGTGTCAGTATATTTCAGTAGTATTGCAGTCTGAGACAATGCCGTGTTTTGTCAGGCAGTTACAGTGTCAAAACTAGAGATGATCACTTCACACAGTGATAATGAAAGCATCTGTCATTCACACAGACTGTGCTAGGTATTAGACTTGGGAGTGACAGCTACGTGCTCTCTCACATGTCTTAAACTGTTTTGCAACTGATTTGATTTTCTTCTGTAACTAATCCCGCAGGGGTTATGGAGTTCTTTGAGTTCAAAACAGAAACACCCATTCACAGCTGCGACGAACGGCCCAGTGACGGTCTGTGAAGACAGCTTTGCTCAAGGGCAAGTTGTTGAGGCCGGAGAGTGTTTCTTGGTCATTACTTCCTCACTTCTCTGGGATCTTAGGAATAAAAGGTTTGAGGCTAAGTTAGCTTGAAATAGAGCAATAGAAGTACAGAACCAAGGTATTAGTTTTCACATTACCGCACTTTAATTCAAATTATACTGGAGGTTAATAGTCTGAGATTAGTGGGGTTTTTTGGAAGAGATTGGAGCAGGTGAAGTCTGTTTCAGCTCTATAATCAGCCATCGGATCCACTGCATTAAACTAGGACGTTAAAGTGACAGTGAAACTGGGTCAGTGTCGTACCAAGTCACTTAAACCTCATTTGACCGTTGTTTGTGTGTACGTGAACATATGGTTATGTAATTGAGTTTTATGCTCGGCAGTTCAGTTTCTCCTTGTCTCGTTTTAAGTGAGTGGGCGTGTTACAATGGACATGTGTTCCATTCATTAACCTGGGCACCTGCTTGTGTGTGTTTGTGTGTCCATGTCCATGTGCGTGTGCGTATGTTATCCTCCTCAGTGATGCCAACCTCACAGACGCGCTGTCTGACTCAGAGGAGTGTGATTTGGGCAGTCTGGAGCGTTTGGAGCGTGGCAGCACTGACACTCTGGCCAATGGTTGCAGAGCCGACTCCGAAGCTGCCAAGAGGTTGGCCAAACGCCTTTATCACCTAGAGGGCTTCAAACGCTGCGATGTGGCCAGACACCTGGGCAAGAAGTGAGCACACACACTGCGTACTGATGGACTGATAAATCAACAGAAATAGAAATCAAAGAGAAGAAAGAAACCATGTGTACATTTGTAGTTACTTACATGTTGTGTTTGAACATCACCACATAAAAATGGACACAAAACTATCACGTGCACCGCTACCCATTTAAACACTTTCTCTTTAAAACATTGATGGACTAATGCTCTTTCTCTCTCTGCAGTAATGAGTTCAGCCAGCTGGTGGCGTCAGAGTACCTGAGTTTCTTTGATTTCTCCGGCCTGTCCCTGGATCGAGCCCTGAGGTAATGCACAGTCAGCACTTGGCGAAGTGATGAGTGTGTGACGGTAGACCTTCGCACACATACGCGTGGATGTGCAATTCTCCACTTTCCCTCTTCAAACAACGTTAGCGCTGCAGTAATCAAGCTGTCGTGTTGGATACAGTTAGCTGGTGTAGCTGACAGCTGTGAGCCACATCGCTACCTTGTACCTGACATGTTGCTGTCTCAGGCTGTGCCTCATCAGAGTACCTCAGACTGGGACAGATCTGGTTCTGTTGGTAGAAAGTAGCATACTTAAGGTGCTGCATTAATTTGCAGTTTAGATTCAGTCACTGCATATCAGCTCAGCTACTTAGCTTGTAATCCAATCCCAACTACTTTGATTGTCACTGGTTTTAGCCATTTTTCAGTCTAGTTTTAGAGGTTACCGCTTTATAAATACAAGGATGTGATACTTTTCTCTGTCTTATTTATAGTATAAACTGAATTACTTTGCTTTTCATTGCTGGTTGAATAAAAAAGACAGTTTAAATATATAACCTGAGCTGCAAGAAACAGACCTTTTTCACAGCAGACGTTTTGACTTGTTAGGGCAGAAAACACACAGGTGTGATTCATATCATTATTAATGGCTGCATCCCATTTGGGTGTATCAGTTTCAGTCCTTGGAATAGTGCTGGTTGACTGGAATGGAATTGAGCCATTGTTAATATTACCACTTGTTCTTTACCTGCTTTTACGAGCCAAAATGGCTGCTATTACAACAAAAAAAAAAGCATTACATCTTTTCTAATATATTACACATGAAACAATTCATTGTCAAAATAATAAAGTGATGAAATGCTGGTTTCCAGCAAAGCTAATAGCTGCAAATACTCTACTGTGTATACTGTATATAGCATGTAACTCCCTGTTGACCTCGTGGTGTCATTTATTTGTTACAGGAACTTTTTAAAGGCCTTCCCTCTGATGGGAGAGACCCAGGAGAGAGAGAGGGTCCTCGTACATTTCTCAAGACGCTTCTGCCACTGCAACTCTCAGACGCTCACCTCTGAAGGTCAGTCATGAGGGTGATGATGACGAAGCAGAAGAACGCTACTGTTTAGAAAAAGAAAGTGGTAAAAGCTGTAAAAAAAGAGAAAAAAAGGCGCAATATAGTATGTGTAATTTATTTGACCTTGGTGAGAGCAGATTTCCATATTGATGCAGGTTAATTAAATGCTCGTTACAGCAGAATTGCATAAATAACATAATATAACCTTCACGAATGGAAACGCTGACTCAGGTTTGACGACAGCACTACACAGGATCATGTAGGCTTTTTGTGAAGGCATGTTCTCTGCGGTTCTACAGATGTGTGGATGTGTGTGTGTGATTTCGGGCTTCATGTACTATAAAGGGATGTGTGGCCTTCTTGTCTGAATGTGAATGTGTGTGTGTGTGTGTGTGTGTGTGTGTGTGTGTGTGTGTGTGTGTGTGTGTGTGTGTGTGTGTGGAGGAGTGGTGTGACATTAAGCTGACCTCAGCCATGTGTTATTGTCCCATTGCAGACGGAGCCCACACATTAACCTGCGCCCTCATGCTGCTCAACACCGACCTACACGGACATGTATGTAATAAAGTTTTCTATCCTACTGGTTCAGCAGGATTCCCAGGCCTGTAACCTTCCCGTAACAGTCAGAAATCAAGTTATAAACGCAAGCAATGGCATGTCTTCATTCGGCCTTCTTTTGTATTTCTTGCTCTGTCTGTGTCTCTGCCTGCCCTTCTCTCTCTCTCTCTCTCTGTGTTTCTCTCTCTGCCTCCTTCTCCTCCCCGGCCTACTTTCTGACCTGTTTCTGTCTCTCCTCTCCTCGAATAGTCTCATCTGTTCAGTTTTAAACTGGAGCACCGTGGTCTGGGCAACGTAACACAAGCATAAAAGTATCATAGGTTTCTGTGCTTCGCTTTTTCCTCTACTCTCCTGCTCAGCTCGACTCCGCTGCCTGCTAATGGCACTTTTATGGAATTTCCCTCCTCTAACTAATATCCTTTCTCTCTTTTCAATTCCTTTTCCTTCCTTCCAAATCCTTCCCCTGCTAACCATGTCTGGTTCCCTGGTCTCTCTGCCCCTGCAGGTGGTAAGTATCTTTACAGTACTAACACTGGCCCTGTTCCTCATTGACATCTGTTCCACCTCTTGTCGGCTAACACAACACTTTAAGTCTTATTTTTAAAACATTCACACCCAGTAAGTTACGTATTTGTACGTTAACTGATATGTCCTTTACTGTACTGTTGTTAGCAGTGAGAATTAGCGCCTTCTACTGTGCTGTGTTGCAAATCACAAAATTAAAATCAAATAAATGGAAAAAAAAAGACACCAACAACAGCAGATTGAATGTAAGATAGGTTTCCTCAACTGTCCTACAGCCTTTGCTCGATAATATGAGTCATTCATCCAGTTGGATTATGACCATGAAGTACATGGTGTTACATATTTGTGACTGTAAACTGGATGATATGCGTAAATGGAGCGTAAAACATTCGTGTGACAATCCCCACTGCTTTTCCTAGAAAAGAGGACGCAGTTATGTGTCATGTGATGTCCTCAGAGGAAAATGTGAATGAAAATCAGTAAAAATAAAGCGGTGAGCCAAAACGGTTTTAGTTCTACATCTCTTTATGCTGCAAGCTTGATTCAGACCAAAAGTAATTAGTTAGCAATATATTAATACCTTCCTGTTTTTACTGCTCGATTGGTGCTTAATAAACAAAGGTTAAAACTGCAGTATCATAAGACAAGCCCACCTCAGATCTCCATAAGTAGATCTCCAGCAATATGACATTGCCACCCAGTGGTTGATTGCAAAACTGCAACCTTTAGGTGTGTTTGACCCTTCGTCATCATCAACATTGACAAATTTGCTTTATACACACCCACACAAAAAAACATATTGTAGCAAGGTAAAATGCGATCTTAAACTTAAATAGATTTTCTGTTTGTTTCTTTCTGTCTGTGTCTGGTTTGTTCTCCCCTCTTCTTCAGAACATTGGAAAGAAGATGTCCTGCCAGCAGTTTATCAGTAATCTGGATGGCCTCAACCATGGCAAGGACTTCCCCAAAGACTTATTAAAGGTACAGATTTCCTTCTGCGCAAGTGCATCTGTCAAAACAATCCTACTTTACATTAGCCTGACCGTCATTCATTTTGTAATTGGTTGCTATCTTAACCTCAGAGTAGAGTTTTTACTCTGTGTTTTGAGCCTCAAATTAAAAATCATGAAAGAAAAACACAATTACAACTTCTGTCTTTCCTTGACTTGTCCACGCAGGTCTTGTATAACTCAATCAAGAATGAAAAGCTTGAGTGGGCAGTGTGAGTATGCCTTTCGTCTTTATAAAAGCAGAATAAGTTTACCGGGGTTTATCTCAGTGTGTATTCATGTGTGTGTGTGCGCAGTGAGGAGGAGGAGCTGAGGAAGAGTCTGTCCGAGCTGGTGGAGGAGCAGTGTGAGGGCGGGAGTAAACGTGTTGCCAGGGTAACGGATGGCAGTAACCCTTTCATTGCCATCCCCATCCTCCTCAATGCTGTCACCTACAAACACGGAGTGCTGACCCGCAAGAGCCACGCTGACATGGACGGCAAACGCAGTGAGTAAATCTGTACACACTCACACGTAAACACACATGTGGCTGAAGTGGGGAAAAAAAAAAATCTGAATAAAGTTATCACAAACAACGCATGCATTTCTCTCACTGTCTTTCTCGGCCTCTCTGTCTGTCACTGTCTTAGCCCCGAGGGGTCGCAGAGGTTGGAAGAAGTTCTATGCGGTTCTGAAGGGGATGATCTTGTATCTCCAGAAGGTACCGCATCTCGTCCTCTGCTTCGTTGCCATAGAAACACACATCCACCACCACTGTCACTGCGGTGGTGGATTCTGCTAGCAGCTCTCCTCTGTGTGTGTGTGTGTGTGTGCGTCAGAGAGAGTGAGACAGTGAGCATTAAGAGAGGAAATGAGGCATTGGCTGCTGTCGTGCGTGTTTGTCTCCCCCTGCTGGTAGGAAAGCCGTACTGACCACATAACAAGGTGTTCGAATTCATCATCTGAATAAAATGAGTTCGCTGCTTTTTCCTGTCATACATATGCATATAATGAGGCAGCCACCTCCATCAAATGTCATGCCACCTCCAGCTCTTGACAAAACTTTGATGTGTCCTCAAAACACAATTTTCTAACCACTGTTGCACTTCTCGATTTCTGTCATTCTGGCATTATGCTGAAGTGGTGGAGCTGTTTTGTAATCAGCACAGTGCACCAGGAAAGGTGATACCAAAAGAGGAAGAAAAGAGCTGCAATTTTTTATTTTTGTTATATGCTTATGTTTATATAAAAATATTACTTGCTGCAACTTACTGGTGTAGAATGGGTGCTTTTAAACTTTCTTGTAGGGTGCTTAATAAATGTTTCACCACACTGATCCCATGTCAGGAATGGATGTATATTTACAAATGAAATTCATTTGACCTGACAAAACATGAAATATGTTTCACTCTGAGTCTGAGTCAGGAAAAACCCTGATATGTTCGTATGTTTGATGTAAGAGCTGCTCATTTCTAGGTTTACTATCAGATTGAAGTTCTTAAACTGAATTTCAGTTTAGAGAAACATGGAGCATTTTGCACACCAAGTTAAAGTTAATTCTATCTCTGCCATGGCCACTGTAAGAAAGGAGATTATTTAACTCAATAAAACAGAGCAAAACTGCAGGTTCTGAAACAACCTGATTTCATGTTTTCTTGTTTTGTTTTTTTTCATTCTCACGTAGGATGAGTACAAACCCGACGCTGACATTTCCGAGGTGGATCTGAAGAATGCAGTGCGGATCCACCATGCTTTAGCCACGCGTGCCACAGACTACAGCAAGAGAGCCAACGTACTGAAGCTCAAAACTTCAGACTGGAGAGTCTTTCTGCTGCAGGCCCCGTGAGTCACCAAATAGCTTTTGAGACGTTTCATTTCTCACACGAACACACACAATAGAGGTTAATAATTTAAGGCAAAGTCACCTGAATCCTCCCTTTTAAACACAAACTTATTTTAAAGATGTAGAGAGTGCATCTAGGACCACAATGTCAAAATATTGGTCGATAATCACTGGGCCTCATGAAGCAGCCTTGTCTTAAGTTTCTCTTATATTTTCTCTTGATTTTCTGTTAAAAGAAAAAAGTAAGAGAAGTCAAGTCCAGAAGCACCAAATGATTTTAACCTTTTAAATCTGCTCTTACCCATGTGTGCTGAATGATTAATCCAACTTGATTATAAATTGGAGGCGTGTGGCCAAAAGTGTAACTTCACCCACTGCATGATTCTGAAAAGTGCTAAAAAGTCAAGATGAGGCTATGAGCGGGATGAGGAGGAGCTGAGGGGGGAGGTGTGGATGTGTTGTTCAGTGACATCCTCAGGGCAGAGACTCACAACACGCCTTTGAAGGGCCATATGAGACTCTGAAAGGGTTGGTTTTGGTTTTTTTGTCACTTTAATTGTACGCTATATTTCGAAAATCTTTGCCCCCTTTTCCTGACATTATACAGTCCTTTCCCACAGGAAACTGAAGCCCTGAAGCGCTCTTAAATTTATCCGATTTCCGTGACAAAAAAACAATTCGGCAGCCTGTTTTGTTGTGTGACTCTGGTTTTTGTGATATATTGTTTCGGAATCACTATTCAGCCATAGTGAAATAGACGCACTGTATGAACTGCATTGGGTTTTTTACATTCTTAATCTGGATCAATGGACAAAAGGTTGTTTTTTTTTAGCTCACAAATTGAATATTCCTTTTTAATTGTTCTCTAAAACATGTAACTGATCTTTAGAAGCTATATATAACTTCATAAAACTTTTATAGCTTATATTTCTTTGCGTTGGACTCATCTTGGTAATAGTACTCTTTATCACTCTTGTGAGTGTTCTTTTACCTAAGAAAAGAGCAAATCTAGGAAAACATTTGTGAATTCCTGAAATCAGTGGTTGCCAACAAAAGAACAAATTGTGCATCCAAGCAAAAATAAGAGGGAACTTGTTCGTATATATATCACTTCCTGCATGAGGCCCATTGTGCGGCATTGTGTCGTAGCTGTCAGTGTCTGCAGCCAGCTGTATATGGCAGGCCTTTCTTTAAGAAGAACCTGTGTGAATGTGACAAGACTACAAAGAACAAAATGTCAATCAAGTCATTTTCATTCTCCGCACTCACCGGATCTCTCTCCAGGAGTGAGGAGGAGATGATGTCTTGGATCTTTCGGATAAACCTGGTGGCAGCGCTCTTCTCCGCGCCGGCCTTCCCTGCCGCCATCGGCTCCATGAAGAAATTCTGTCGACCCATCCTGCCGTCTTCATCCACTAGACTCAAACAGGTACACAAACACACATGATAACACATATTAAAATAGGCCTTTGTTAATTTGTATGTACGCAGTATACTTGTCAGTATTAAAAAAAACATAATTGGGATTCTGTAGTCTGCATTCCACTGCTATACTGTGCAGAATCTTGCAGCAGTAGCAGCAGCAGCCACATCTCTTCCACATTAAAAACCTTCACATGGGGTTGGGCGATTTTTCATATTCTATTTGTGTCTGCTGGCATCTGATTGGACGTTTTGTGGGTCTTCCGGTTTTTTTGTCCGGGCTGTGATTGGTGCAGGAGGAGCAGCTGCTGAGCCACGAGAGCAAGCTGAAGCAGATGAGCCTGGAGCTAGAGGAGCATCGGAAAAACCCACCCTCCTCTGACCCCAAAAGCCGCGATTGGGAGGAGTACCGCCTCAAAGAGCACTACCTCACATATGAGGTAAAGTATAGCTTTTATTGCGTTTCGTGTCTCTTTTTTTAAACGGCAGACAGTAGCTATGTAAAAAAAGTGTGTTTGCTGTTTTCACTTTACTTGCATTCTATTTTTAAATATAATGTATTTGTTTTTTATTAATAGCATAATTGCCTTAAGATGCCATTGAATTTTCTTAAAACTGAAATGTTTTACGTATCTGCAACTGACCTTTTTTTAAAATTGTATATACACAAAGCAAACAGAATTTTAAAATTTCATGTGAAAAATATATGTTCCTCCCTCCCCTCTCTCTGAGCAGAAGACTCGATATGAGACGTATATCAGCCTCCTGCAGGCCAAAATCCGCGCAGAGACAGACGACCTTGAGAAGATCGAGGCCAGCGTGATGAGCGGCCTGCTCATGGAGGGTGGCCTAGCCGGCCGCGAGTGCCATCTCCGCAAGACGCAGTCGTCTCCGTCCATCAGCCAGGCTCACGGCGGGTTGAATGGGAGGGCCGCTGGATGCACTGTCCCAGGACAGAGGAGCTGAGAGGAGGGGGAGAGAGAGAGAGGAGGTCCGAGAGACCACAGCCCAAAAGATAGCAACCCCCTCCGCAAGCTGTATTAGCTTAAATCCTACATCTTATTCGTAGGCTTTTTCATCGTGGGCTCCTCCATTCCCTTTTTTCTGCTCCTGAACTAATGCACAATAGTGTTTATTGTACGTACAGTGATGGGCAGATAAAGCTTATCAGTCCTGGTGATGTGTTTTTTTTGTCCTCGAGCAATAGATGAAGATGAAGATCCTGCCCTTGATACAACTGACTCTACCAAACCTCAGTTCATTGAACCTTTGTTATTGCACATAAAAATGGTCACATCTGTGATCACTATTTATAACAGTGTCATCAGTATTATTTGAGCTGAAACTCAGAGCGATGCAGTTATCTTTAGTTGAAATGTGTTTTAGTTATGAGCAGAAGTTTATAATTTATTAGTTTGAGGCCACAATAGGAACAAAGAAAGAGTCCTGACATGAGTGAGAGTGTGTCGCTCTGAAATATCCTGATCAGAGACGTCAGCTGTCATTTGCTCACGCTCGCCCGGTCTGGTTTGCCTTTGTCCTCTCTGTCCTGTCCTTGTTCTGCCGTCCAGGTGGGGAGATGAAGATGGAGATGGTGGAGATGGTACTACTGTAGCATTTTGACCTTTTTTCACACACCCAGCCACTCACATTTGTGTATGGACCTACAGTGTTGGTGGAGTATGGTGTGGAGATAGCTCGTCTAAAGAAAAAAAAACAAAAAAAACTCACAAATACAAACTCAAAGGACTTCTAAGAAGGATCAAGTCCCTGCCGTGTATAGCATATTTATTTATTTAATTCTCCAAACCTTTATTCATCCACCCCAGGAAGGGTTTACAAGAGCCAGCTTGCTCTTTTTCATCAATATCACTCATAACATATATTTACATGTGTATAGGAGCTGCCAAGTGGAACCATAGTTTTTATTGTTCAGTACTAAGCTGCTCCACCGGAGGAACTGCAGGTTGAGTGCCTTACTCAAGGGCACCTCGACACTAGTTGTTGAGGGATTTAAAGAGAGATACTTCGTCACAGTGTCCAAACCGCTGAAAGGACTTGAATCAGTGAGATCGCAAGTCTTTCTTTCTGTGATTTTTATGCCCAAAATACTGATGTGTTTAATTATTCTGTTTGTTTTCAACAAGTCAAAGCTGAACTGAAGAGGTTAACGGTATGCGACTGACTGACAGCACTGTGCCATGTCCTGTTTTATCCCCCTCTTTAGTGCTTTTCACATGTCATGATAGAGTGCACTGAGCTGATAGAGCTGATAATAGAACGATATACAGCTGGGTATAAGGTTTGTGAAGACTGAAATGAAATGAAGGGCAGAACAGGAACGTGTGGGTGGTAGGCACATGAGTGGGTCAGCTAATATGTACGTGTGCATCGGCATGCTTTTTTAAACTGGTTCCAGTTGAGATGTTGTAGCTGTAGGCAACAGGAAGAAGTAAATATAGCAGGGTCATGTTTTGTATTTAGAATTTAAAAGTACTACACATAGCATGTTTGGTGAGAAACAATCCAACAGCCTTCCGCTGAATAAGACTGCCATTACAATCAGGCCTGGATCTCTCAAAAGCATCTTCAGCTCATTCAAAAGATGTGCTTTTACCTTTAAATCAAACCAGTATTTAGTCTGACTTATGCTTTTAATGTGAAATGAATCTATCGCGGCTTATTTGGTCATATGTCTGGTCTAGTGTATTTCTACCACGGCCACCATTGCCTGCAAATGAAGATGTTTTCGAGAAGGCAGGCCCTGGCCTTTCTTAGACAGAGACTCGCTGGTTTGGAGTGTACAGCAGCAGGACTGCTCCAGCGTAGCATGCGAAAGTCAAGAAAACTATCAGCATCCTAGAACAGAAAGAGGACCAGTAGAACTCCACCAGCAAAAGAGCTATCAAAACATCCTCCATGTGGGCGAGAAGGAGCAGGAATTTTCTCATCTCCTGTTTTCTAAGAAGGAACATCAGGTTGGTTTTCTAAGTAAGGCTGTTTATACCAGCCAAGAATAGGCAAAGAAACATTTCCAATTTGGGGAACACAGCGTATGAAGCCTGTTTTTCACAGAAGGGGGAATTGTTTAATGGTAGGACACGGGGTGGTGGTACCATTGTTTGTGAGCACCTTAATTGATCCCAAGCCACCCAAACACACACGTTTCCTCTTTCTACATAATTTGCTTACGACACAACTGTAGATCAGTGAGTTAGTGCCCCCTTCACTCAGCCTCAGTGTGGCACAGTGGCACGTGAGAGCTGTGGATATCTACACTATGAACAATCATATCTTTGGCTCTGGACACAGTGCTTCTGCTGCTTCGTATATCATATTAATAGTGACTGATGGGATCTGAGATCCTCTTGGGACTTGGCTGGAAACCTGAAATCACAGCTGGAACCGGATCCTTGTACAGACCAAAACGTTGAAATGGAGTTGAGTTTTCAGTGAGGAAGTACCATTTTATAAAGCTGTATTGTGAGGAATAAATAACTGCTTTCTTACAGGGAGACTTCCCCTTATAGTCACTTTGGCTGTTGTGCTAACCATTGTTTCCCGATGTTCTAGGGTAGGCCTGTGCTGTAATATAGGATTGTGAGAAAATATTTGTTGATGTTATGTTTTATTTAAAAAAAAAACGACAACTTTCGGCACTTTGATGTCAGCATTGGATCTGTCTTTTTGTTTGTTTTGTTTGTATATCTGAACTGTTTTTGACAGGATGCTCATACTATGTAAAGGACATATTTACTGAATATTTAGTCTGTGCTTCATAAAGTAAGCTTTTATACAGACAAATGTGACTGTCACTTATTTTCAATTTTGCGGTTAATCCGGGTGCCACCGATATCTTTGGTCATATCTTTTGATTTAACGCTGATGTTTTGTGTGGAGCCACACAGCCAGTTCTCAAATAATGTAAACATGTTGACAGTTAAATGACTGAATGCCAAAAAAAAAACAATGGGTTTATAATTATCATGTAACGGTGACAGCTAGGCGGGAAGAGGAATCACAAAGGGCCTGAGATGATTATTGACATGTTCTGGGATTTGGCATGTAACATTACATATCACCTACGCTTTAATACCTCAAGTGAATGTAAAAGTGTGAGATATTATCCTCCAGTTATTCCTCTATTCCAGTCTTAACTTCCATTAGGTATTTCTCCTGCATCCATAGACATGTTGGAGAAACTCTGTTAAAACCGTTGTTGATACATCCTAAGAGTGTCCGTAGACGTGGTATATTCATGAGCTGTTTAAAGTAGATAACAGTGGACATTCCTGGAGTTCGTATTCGTCAACACTTTGCGCTAAATATGTTGGAAGGCTGTGAATGGCTCCACGTCACCGTACTTCATCAACGTTTTGACAAATGGTTTGTGTAGCGTTCACTTTCTTTACCAAGGGAAAGCCCCAAGCGAACAAAACCACCTTCCAACTGGCACCAAGTTAAACTCACCAGTAGCACCGACTGACAAAAAAAAAAGGAGAAAAACACGAGTCACAGTTTGTTTGTTGTTTAATCTTATTGTGGAATGAGAGTAAGAGTGGACTAGACCAGGCCA
>JAPQRN010000002.1:22522123-22541175 GCA_037367275.1 Coranthus polyacanthus | reverse complement strand
CGGGGTGGGCGGGTGGGGGGCGCGAGCACAGGCAAATAAAGAGAGAAGAGGGGGGACGAGAGCGAAGAGGCAAAAGAGAAAATAAATGATGTACAGTAAAAAACTGTGGCGGCATAGGGCTGCTTCTGCTCCGAGTGTCTCCCACCTCTCTCTCTCTCTTTCTCTGCTCTATTTATAACTCTATGGGAAATTGCTGAGTGGGCTCTTCCGAGGGTTTTTGCTGTAATTGATTCAAAATGCAAGTTGTCTCTTTAGTGGTGAGAAAGAGGAGAAAAGGATACCCAGTCAGTTTTATGGACAGTATATGCATGAGGGTAAGATTAAGCCCCTCGCATTTTAAACTGGATCAGTGTTGACCAGATAATAAATACAGTATGGTTATTACAAGGGCAAGATGAAATAGCTGTACAGCGTCTGTTCTGCTATAATCACTGTAATGGGGCCACACCCATGATATCATGACACCGCTCGTGTGTGACCGGTGCGTACCGTCGACTGTAGTTCAATCGGGTTTCTGGATTTAACGTAACGTTTCCGTTTTTCCATTTAATTGCAATAAAAGCCGATTTCATATCAGTTAAAGCAATGATGAGATAAAATCGCTCCGCAACACCCACTCTACCACAAAATTAAAGACATTTCCGAATATGAAGCGCTCTTTCAGAAAGCGTTTTTGCCGTTTTTCATCATCAGCTGAGCGGTTGATGAGAATGAACATATTAGAAAAATAGCAAAGCATCAAAAGTGCCAATATTTTTTTCCTATGTTTGTGTTTTACTGTATCAATTTTCTGGCTACTGTGATGCAGTGAGGAGCCTACTTGTTAGTTTCAGTGTTGTGAGTTTGATGGCTGATGCCAGAATATGAATCATATTCAGCCCGTGGTAACGCTGACAGCTCACCACCCATCCAGAAACAAAACACCACATTTCACAGCTGCATGTAAACTGTTGCTGTTATTTATGCCCAAGAAATACCGAAATCTATTCCAACCATTTTCATGCTCACATAGTGTAGAAGACTGTCTGTGTGTGTGCACATGTGTGTGTGTGTTCTCCTTGTGGAAACCAGTTAAATTTATGAGTTTCTGGTTTTTGTGTTTGTCAGACAGGTGTCAGGGCTTAGCTTACTGCATTCATCTAGGGCTTTTTCTTTACACATAATGATGAGTTACCAGGTCTTCACACCACACGCAGCCAGGACAAAGTCATTAACTCACCTGCACCTTTGTCCATGAGTAAATACGTCACACGGCTTTGATATATCTTTCCACCCCAAATTTTAGCTTCATTTAAATTTCACCTTAAAATACACTGACCTCTACAAGGCACATGTAGTGACTTTCTGACTAAGTGTCTATTGGAGCACGAGCACTGGCTGCTAAAGTCACAAGCACTGCATTTAACAGCCAGGAGGTCCGGGATACAGTGTGTTGAAATATTCCACATATTTCATTCTGATTCAGAAGACTCATTAATAGCAACCTCTGGTTAAGTAAAGTAAAGTTCACCTTTATTGTCCCCGTAGTGAAATTCATTCTGCATTTGACATTAGGCGCCCACTGTGCGGCACCGGGGACCACTTCTAGATCTAAGCCAGTACCTTGGCCAAGGGCACTGGAGAATCATTAACATAGCATGCATGTTTTTGATAGCGGGAGGACCCAGAGGAAAACCTTGCAACGCAAAGAACATGCAAACTCCACACAGAAAGGCCTTGAACCCTGAACCGTCCAGCTGTGAGGAAGTGCCTAGCCACGACCTTTCCAGCATCCGGCAACAGACAGCGTTAGCAACTAGCTGGTGAAAAAAGAGGAGTATACACAGAAAGATTTCCCCCCCCAAATTGGGCTGAAAAACAAAACAAAACAAAGGGTTAAATGAATACTGAACAGTTGCAAGCTGCAAATTTGCGAGACATGCAACTTAAAATAATGCTAATTTTGCTCCATGTCTGCTGAATGTGTAAGTTGTTTGCTAACACGCTTGCTGTATTAACATTAGCTCCGTAAGGTACTGTGTTAACAGCTAGTAAGTAAGATAATACATTTTTTTTTAAACCACAAGGAAATCAACAACTCTGATTGTGTTCCTTGTAAGCTGCCAAACAAATCCATACGAGCATGTTATAAAAAAGTTCCAGCTGAGCCAGATTTGTTCATCTTTGTTAATGTTGCTCTTTTATTCTTTAAATATGGGCATCATGAGGACATTGATATATTAGAGAAATGCTACTATGGTCTGGAGAACTAGCTGTCATTTTATTTATTCAACATACCTCTCTCACTTTTTGTGAAAACGTGCATTTACTTTCCCTAACCTGTACAGTAATCAAATAGTATATAATAATTGACCAAATAATTTAGAATGTAAATTTACAGTATGTAATAATGTTTTTGTACTGTTGAAGGTATTGAGAAAGTTTCCCAGGCATGTTAAAGGTTCCGTATGTAAGATTCACGTGTGCTCATGTGCCTAGAAGTCTGTGTTGGCGTCTGTTTTGTGCTGCGAGCCGGTTGTTTGTTGACGTTAGCTAACTCCATTTGCAAGCTAATGACCGTCTCTGTTGCCAACATCTTGTGCACTGATTTCTATGGAGAGGATTTATGTGTTTTTCCACGAAGATCCTTCCGCTTGCTGCCTCTCTTCTGCCCCTGCACAAGCAGCAACATCCTACGACACTAGCTACCGTTAGCCCATGTCTAACCTATGTCCACAAATGTCACGTGAGCACACGAGCGCACACGGATCTTACGCATTGAACCTTTAAGACAGCTTTGCGATCACGTCTGCTTACATTTCCCGTATTTTTTCTAAAATAAGGAACATTTGTTATTGTGTGTGCTTGTGCGAATCTGCGTTTATGTACTGTATGGGAGGTTTACAGCTGCACACTTGACCCCTCCGACTTCCTGCACTACCACCACATGACCCTCACGACTGTGATGATGTAGCGGTGATATCATATTGATGATGGTGAGGTCTCAGGATGCAGGTCATCTCTCTCTCTCTCTGTAGTTGGTGGATTGTGCTCTTTCTAACCCCTCATTCTCTCTGCTCTCTTATGTCTCCCTCCTTCCCTGCCTCTCTCTCCCTCTTTTTTTCTTTGTCTTTGTGTACTCCTCCTCCTTTTCCTCCTGTTTTAACCCTTCTCCTCCTTCTGTATCCCCCCCTTTGTGTCTTGTTTTCCCTCCATCAGGTGTCCTAATGACTATACGGGGGACCGCTGTCAAAACTCCGTCATGGCCGATTTCTACAGTATGTCCATTTGCTCTTGTCTGTCTCCTTCCCGCTGAAATGCTGCATGCTACGTTGGAGGATGAAGGGAGCACTGTGTGTGTGTGTGTGTGTGTGTGTGTGTGTGTGTTTGGAAACCTGTTCTTATATTACATGTAGGTGAAAATGTACATGTATGTGTGTGTGTGTGTGTGCGTGTGTGAAACTGACTTTGCATGCTTTTGTGTCCACTCCTACCTCTCCCTGTCTCTCCTGGTTCCTCTGTGGTTCCTCTGGTTACCAGAAACAGCCAATCTAAACATTATATATTATTATATTATTATTACATTATGTATGGTGTTTTTGTTTTATAACAAGATAAATAAAAAGTATTTTCGGTACTGTACTAAAGTACGTAAAATACTGCAGCTTGATCCAGAAAACTGCACAAAAAGAAACAGAGGAGACAGAAATAACACAGAGAGCAATACACAAGGTGGAAGTTGTTTGCTTTTATTGGAGCGCTTTCTATCTTTTCTTTGTAGATGGTCCATCGGTGCTTCTTAGGTTTCGAACAGTAAAAACATTTTTACTAATCAGTGCAAAACCACGTGAATACAAATAACAAATACTACAATACAAGGATGTCTGATCCTACTTTATACTTTTTTTTTCTTTTATGGATTTGGAATAAGACCAGGATAGTAAGTGAAGTCTTGATGGAAAACAATTCACGTCCTTCTGACATTGCTTGAACCGCCGCCAGCCATTGCTAAAAGCACCAGTGTCTCCGCAATCCTGATAATTTGTGAATGAAAATAAGATTTTGAGTTAAAATATCTTCAGCGTTTCAAAGCAGGGGCTTCAGGTAATGAGATTTTCACTTGCGATTATTTATCTCATTGCTGCTTCCAGTTCCTTTGCAGTACTAAAGCCTATTTAATATCAGTTCGTATTTTAACTTGAGGACAATAAAAAAAACTGTGAATGCTCTTCACTTAGCACCCATGGATCATCTGATAACTTATCTGCTTGAATGCTGCTTGAAATGTTTAGGGTTAACTTCTAATGTCATGTGTTTTGCTTCTCATCATGAATTACTGAGACACAAATGGGGCTTATTTTGTCTCTCTCTTGTGATTGCATGGACAGTGACACTAACACACACCTATTAAGGTGTTAATATGTATTTAAGGGACCATCTTTCTCTACTATGTACTATCAAATGAAATGAAAATGCCCAAAAAATATGTGTTTAATGTTGAGAAACCTTGCTCTGTCAGCATTGGCTGATTGGCTGCGTTATGCTCATGTCACTGGCTCAGCAGTCACAGAAGATAAGACTGATGTATGAAGATGACCATCTTTTTCTTGTTTCAGGGGTTAAACACTGCCTTCATACCACATTGTCTTGCTTTGCTGTTTGTCTGTCATGGAGACTTACACACTGAATAACGTGCACACACTTTAACATCACAAGACATCACACTATACTGTACGTAATGCCTTCTTATCGTTTGACCCCATCATCGAGCCTCATCTACACGCTGAAATGTGTCCGTGTGACTTTTCATTTGCCGTGTGATGCTGTTTCACTCCGTCGAAGGAGCACGTTCTGCTGTTTTTTCAAGCACTGCCTGCTTTTGTAGCGGTACAAGCGTAGAGCACTGTGAGAACGTAGAGCAGTTAAGGTTAGGGTGGACAGGAGATGTACTGCGCAAACCTGATGGCGGCTCACTTTATGGCCAGTAAATGCATGCAAAGCCATGGAAATTGGGAATGCTGAGATGATTTCTTTGTAAATCATATGTAAGGTTATAACAGCTGTACGCAGCAGTAGTGGGACAAAGTGCTATACAAGAGGTATGCTGTAATCGATACAAAGGCACACAATTGCCATTAGTCAAATGAGTTACAGCACCCACCCCCATTTGCTGTGCCAGCCTCATCGACTGTACTGTGTTTTTATGTTAGAGAGTAACTCACTGCTTTTTATCTTTTGTTTTCTTGTTTGTTTTTTTTCCTTTTTGTTCCCTGTTTTTGTTTTGTTTTGTATTTTTGTCCAATGTTGTTTACTCCAGAAATGAGGTCTAGTAAATATAGCAGTAAGTGATGTGGCTTCTTGTCTTGCTGTCTTCTTGTCTGTCTCTGTCTATGCATGCCTTTTCCTGCCTGCTGGCTTCTCTTTCCTTCTTCCTTTGGTTCATTTTCCTTCCCTTTGGCTTCTGGATTTCCGTTTGGTTCGTGTTTTTTTTTTTTTGTTGTTGTTGTTGTTGTTTTTTTTCCTGTCATTTCTGGGGGTCACAGAGCTGAGGCTGTCTGAGTTGTCTGTCTGTTACTGGACGGTACAAATGTCAATCATTATATGACTGACACAGATTTCCACAGCAATAATTAACTTATATCCTCGTTCAGCATATACAGGACATGACAATATTATACAGCGTATCTGCTCCAAAGTGGACATTACACCTGACCCTATCTGTCTCTTTCCTTTTACCACGACAACTTTCTGCGCTGGCAGACCTTCTCAGAATTGAATTTATAGGTATGGAACATTATTATTCATTTTGCTGTGCTTAAAGGGTTTGCCAAGATCCTCTCACAGTCACACATTGTGTCATCCTCTTTCTAAAACCAACAACTGGGTCTCTTTCAACCTGTCCCTCTTTTCTCCTGCCAACTAACCTGGTTTTAAGACACATAACCTCTCTTCTCTGCATGCACCCTTCTTACAGTCTGACAAATTTGGAAAAGGAGACATTGGTGAAAAAAGACAAATTAACTGGGAAGGATACATTAATAAAAGTGCAGAGGTGAATTCCAACATAATGTAATGGGCCTTGATACAAATACAGAGTTTTCTGTTGTGTTTATCTGGGCACAATTTCAGAGCAAAAGCTACCTTTTCCAAAAATCAGAGAGTGTTTCTTATCATCGATAAATACAAGTATCTGGCTCGTCCTTTGGGTTTTGGCAATGTGCACATTGGCTTCAGCAGCCTGTCGAATAAAAACATGCAAGCCGCGAGTATTTCTGCGAAGTGTTGCCAAAAGCTTGCAAAAGGCCTGACCACATAGTCTGTCCTTATTATTCTGCCCTTGATTGACTCAGTGTCAGAGTCGAGAGCTCGCCTGTCCTAAATCAGGATTGCTGTTGGCTCCGCTGTGCCAGCGAACTCGCCTTCCCATTTCTCTTTGCCTCTCTGTATCAGTACCCTGTGACACACACACAATGCCGGGCCAAGGCTCTCGTGGACTTGTCAATCCCTGCAGTGGCCCTTTATTTAGAACTCTCCCCTATTGACCCCCACCCCTCCATTCTTGCCCCTCTTCCCTCCCCTTTGGTGGTGTGTCCAGAGCTTTTACAGGGAGGGGAGCGGGGGAAAGGTGAGGTGATGCATTAGGTGAAGGAGACAGTATTTGATGTGCCTTTGTAGTATCTCAATAAACCTGCTTTATTGATGTACGCCTCTATTATCAGTCATGTGAATCATAGCTATATACAGAGATGAACAGTGTAGTGCTTATGCAGTAAGTGACAGTTTAAGCTGAGGAGAGACATTTAAGGTTCAACATGTAAGATTCGCGCTTGCTCATGTGCTTATGTAAAGTTTGCGCTGCAGCCTGTTTTGTGCTGTCCTTACTGATGTTAGAAAACCCCATTTCTAAGCTAACAACTATCTCTATTGTCTAGATCCACGATAATAGCATCTACACTGATTTCCATGTAAAGACTCAGGTTAGATTTTCCGCAAAAATCCTTATGCTTGTTCCTGAGTTCTTCAGTGTCTCTTCAGCTACAACACTTCACAACGGCAACTAACGTTAGCTTTAGGGCTGCAGTAAACAATTATTTTCATTGTCGATTAATCTGTTGATAATCTACTCGATTAATCGATTATTTGTTTGGTCTATAAAATGTCAGCGAAACTGTGGTCGATCAGGGTTTCCAACCCAACATGACGTCCTCACACGTCTTGTTTGGTCCACAATCCACAGATATTTAAAGTCTTTAAAGTCACAGAGGAGGAAGGAAACCAGAAAATATTTAGATATGTTTTGTCTTAAAAAAAAACCTCAAACTGATTAATTGATTGTCAAAATAGGTGGCAATTAATTAAATAGTTGAAAACTGTGCACAACACAAACTCCAACACAAACTCCACGTAAGCGCACGAGCGTGTGAGAATTTTACATATTGAACCTTTAAAAAAAGCAATATTTTGTTTCATAACATATGTGACATTGAGAAATATTATCAGACTGCAGGGGCTTCAACTTGGCTGTAACTAACAATCCAAGGGTATCTATAATCCAGTTTTAATTGATGTGGGATTCATTCAGGCCAGCCTTTGGCCACTGTGGGCCATTTTTCCCTGGACACGCCCCTGCTCCCCTCTTAAATCTCCTCTTCTCCCACCGTCTACATGTTTCCTCCAGCTACTTCTTCCTTAACACTTTACTTTTTCTCCCTTTACCCCCCTCTACCCTCATGTTCTGTTTGTTGCTCCCTCTGTCATGGTGTTGTTGCGCTTGCCGTTCTGAGATAGTGTTACGCCACAGCAGGCCCCGAAATCTGAATTAACCCCCATATACCAATACTGCATAGTATTCACTCGGCATCACCACAGACATGTCAGTGCTGTCACCGTCTTTGTATTTGCCTCTTAGACCTCCCAGAAGTGTTGAATTTGATGTGAGAAAAAAGCAAAATGCAGTCTGTAACACGAGAATAAACATTAGAACAGTGTGATGACATTTGATTCTAAATTGGTGGTTGTGAGTCTTGTCTGCAGCTAAAGACATGACTGAAAGATATTCATGGAAATTACACATCATGGCAATCAATTCTATAACTATAACACTAATGTATTTATTCAATTTATCAGTGGATAATCCTTAATGTACTAACAAAAAAGGTTAGGTGTTAACACCATAGTAAAAATCAACCAGTGAAAAGAGAAATAAGCAAGTTGCAGTTGTAAAAAATGCAACATATTTCTTCCAGAGAGTCTATAAAATCACCTGAAAGTCATGTGTTTTGCCCATGTGAACTAGGCAAACCAACTAAAACTAAATCGAACGTGCAAAGAACTGCTGATGTAACTGCAGAAACAAACAAAAAAGAGGCTTATCTATTCTGATTGCGACGGCTATGGTGAGCTTTGTGAATGCCAAAATTGTATCTTAACCCCAGGCCATTGTGGTGTTAACACTTTGAACTGACAGTATCTTCTTTTGAATTTTTTCATCTGGATAACTTGTCTTTTTATTCATTCCATCCATTCATTCAGGCATGTATTCAGTTCCCCTCCAGTGCCATGTCTGGCATTACATCCCCATGGCCATTGTAAATGCACTTGTGTAGGGACAGCAGGCAGTCTATGTCAGGATGTAGGTTCACATCTCTGCTTTTATTTATGAGACTGTAGAATTAGCTTTCTGTGTTGTAGAAACACTGTATGACTGCGGTCCTGATATGATATAACACTGCAAAGGGGTTTTTTTTAGACACAGCACAGGGGATAGTGTGGCAGCAGATAATAGTGAGAATACTGTTTCTGTAGTTACCATCAATGGAGTAGTGCTCATGCTTGTATGTGTGTGTCTGTGTGTGTGTATTTTTTTGTATGTTTTGTTCGTTTATCTGCACTGCATGGATGCGTGCGTGCGTGTGAACATGTGTGTGCGTTGTGTGTGTGTCTGCTTTTCCATCCACAGAGGCTGAGGAGCTCTACCAGCGGCGGGTGCTGACTATCACAGGCATCTGTGTGGCGTTGTTGGTGGTTGGCATCGTGTGTGTGGTGGCCTACTGCAAAACTAAGTATGTGACTCTGTTGAAAACATAAACAATGCTCCGGCTATCTCATTCATGAAAAGTCTTGACATTCAAATGAACTTACTTCAAGTAAGTTAATGATGAGCTGCTCATAATGTGAATACACTGCAAAAAGAGCATTGGGCCTCATTCACCAATATCTTCCTGAGTTTCTTCTTAAAGCTTCGGTGTGTGATATTTAGTGACATCTAGTGGTGAAGCTGTAGAGTGCAACCAACTGAATACCCCCTCACTCTCCTCTACGGTGGCATCAAAAAAACACAAAAGTCCCTCATTAGAGTCAGTGTTTGTTTTGTCAAACGCAGTGCGTGTGCTAGTTTCCTAATCAGCATAGGTAAACACCCTGCCAATGCCTATTAACAGGCATGAGACTGCAGAAATTACACAGAGAAACTGGAAAGGATAGTTGAAAGAGAAGTCAAGAATGTCCAAATGATAAAACGTGAAAAAAAAACGATGCATGAATGCTATAACTCCTTGAACACTGCGTAATGTGAAGGGCACACGACTGATGAAGTAAATAAAATGAGTTGATTTTTTTTTCAAAAAATGCCAAAGTCGAGACAGAAAGAACGATGAGAAATGCGCCAAAAGTTGTGAAAGAATTTTGCTGATGCTAATGGCTCTCTAATGCATCCATTCCTAAAACTTTCAACAAGAGGAATGTTTTTGATTGTACTGACCATTTGTGTTCTGATAACTGTACGTACATCACTGAATCTAGTCAAGGCTGGTGTACATTCGGTCTAATTTTTATTTACATAACATGTTTTCAATAAAATGTGCATAGAAGAATGTTGCGTTTTATCACGTGTATGTCTTTGAAATGGTTGGTTTACCTGTTCAAGATAATATGTGATGCAGAAGTGGCAGTAAAAATGGTCAGGAACACGGTGCACAAATTCACTCTTCTCATGATTAAATAAAGCCACCTCAAGTAAGACCCATTGTGAATTAGGTCACAGTAGTTGGCTGCTGCGTCCAAACACACCCTGTTATGTACCCTCCATGTCTAACAAAGGTGGAGAGTACCTGGACGTGTGACGAAACAGCGTTCGACTGTTTGTAAATTGGTTTTAAGACGACATTTCCTCTTATGAACCATTGGTGAATGAGGCCCATTATTATTGATCCCAAAAGCATTTTTATCATGAAATATGTTAATTCTCTCTAATTACAAATTAATTTCTGGTCGCCAAAAGGTGGGACAAGAGAGAGAGAGCATAATACCTTGATAACGGTGCCATAGCCATAAAACAACCGAGAGATGAGTGTGGACCTAACAAAAGAAATATAAGATAGCTACAGAGGGGATGTTGTTTAAGAGCATTAATAGTGATAAGTGAAAGAATAGTAGCCACAGCCTCTGAGCGACTTTGTGGATCACTTATTGTGTCTTTATCACCACCGCCCCACCAGGAAGCAGAGGAAGAAGATGCAGAGTCACCTACACCAGAACCAGAATCAGTGTGCGGAGCAACCCAACCGCATGCTGGCCAACGGGCCCAACCACCCCGGCCCCGGTCCTGAGGAGATTCCCATGGGTGAAGTGAGTCCCGAACTGTAGGGAAACACACGACGGAGGCAGGTTCAGTTAACACGAAAAATCTAATTCAACTGAAGTAAGGTCACGCTGGCGTCACTTCCTGCTAACCTTGTGCCTCTTGTTGATAAGAAACTCATACGAGGTCAGTCCATACAGACTCCTCAGCTGCTCTTAAGATAGAAATAAAAAATTATCCAACTGACCACATTGAATTTTGATAGTCTGTAAATGGCAAACGGAGGAGGCTCCAGAATATTTTCTAACAAACTAGGGGGAGAATTCACGTAGACTTTTGGCTGATAGATTTCCGTGTATCTCCTGGTAGCTAAAAATACCAACAACACAGTACAACAAAGGCAACTAATTTACAAGTGTTTATTACCCACCAACGAGGCAGATTAGACGTCATGTTTTGTAATATTCAGCTGGACTTTTCTTTCATGTCCAAGTACAGCTTCTGCTAAAATATAGCCTGATATAGCAAAGCTTTTAATTAAATATAACTCTCCTATAAATAGGCATTTGGAGTTCAAACGTTCTGAATACCCTCGGATTTTAATGAATTCCAAAGTAGGGACAGAAGAATAAGAAGAAAAAGTAAAACTGGAGGTGAATGTCACCTGAGCGTAGGTTTGGTTAAACTCACAGTCTTTTTTTTTTTTTTTCTTTTTTTTTTTTTAAACTCCACCAAGGAGGCTCTTTTAGCCTCCGTAGCACTTTTACCTCCAGAAGAATCTTCGTGTAAATAAAGGTCTGATCCACTGTCAACCAACCGAGCTGACGGACGTTAAAGAGAGGGCAGAAAACACGTACAGTACGATCCTCCCGGAGACATAACAGGCATGAGTCAGCATAATAGCTCCAGTGAAAACAGTGGAGGAGAGAGAAGTGATGAGGAGTTACATCAGACACGTACACAATACTCGTTTTATAGTTAGGTGTCAATTTATATTTTGTCGTCTTTTGGTTGTGCGTCAGAACCGAAGCATGAAAATGTGGTGTGTGTGTATGTTGCAGTACATCTCTAAAAGCGTCCCCACGACAGAGTGTGTGATCAGCCATGGAGCCGAGGGTGCAGGCAACTACGCAGGCAGCCGAATGTCTACCCGCTCCCACCACTCTACCACTGCCTCACATGCTTCCAGGTAGACCCAACACACAGCACACACACGCATCTGGACACAGGAAGTACTATTCTTGTTTAACACGCGGCATTATGCAAGATCTTAACGTGGTTGGCTGGGATTTAGGTTAACTGAATATCGGAGTGAACTTGATATTGCCATAAAGTGTGGCTGTTTTAAATGCTGCTGTAACCGGGCTTTTAAATGTTACAAAGATTTTCACCACTGGACCGTAGACTCTACAGAATCACTGCAGTTAACTCAACTCTTCACTGTGTCAGGGTTTTTATATGATATTAGCCAAATCTAGGGCTGGGCACTAAAACTTTAAGGTTAATTACCCCTCCATAATTTTCCTCAGTAGAAATTTAACAAATGTTTGATAGATGTTTGATCATTTCAGTGCTTTGAAATATGTGCATGTGGCAGGCCAGTAGAGGGCGGCAATATGTCAGTGCAGAGTCTAGGCTGTGTAAAAGACCGTAAAGAAGAGAAAGAAGAAGAAGTAGGAAGAACCTTCCTCTCTTCTCATTTCTCAAGTTGTAGCTCCTCAGGTCCTCGCTTCGACTCCTCGCTCCTCCCACCAGAAATGAGAGCCAAGGAGTCAAAGCGAGGAGCCGAGGCAACAGATCTGACATTTATTCAATTCAATTCACAACCTAGCGTAATGTGTCAGTAGGTGATGTAAGGATGTCATACATTTTGTTTAATTTAACACACACAAGTTTGATCACGTATTTGATCATTTTTAATAACTAACACAACTTCGGATTGAAGAAAACTTTCATTTTTAAAGTACTGCTCCTGCCGTGGTTTGTATAATCCAGACGCGTGTCACGCACGTTTTACACGTTACGGGTCCGATTATCGAAAATACTTCCGCAGAGTTCCTCCGGCCGGCCTCTTTGGTCCTCGATGTGCATTTTAGGGAATTGAGACATCCTTGAAGATGGCACACAGAGATTGGTTTCCGGGTCACATCAAGGAGACGAGGAGGTGAAAAATAGCGAAATGGGAAGAGCCTCTTTTGTAGGCACAGTGGATGACCAGCTTCTTCTTGTAACTGTTCTGTTTTGTTCCGACAATAAAGAATAGTTTAAAGCCACAATTAACCATCTGATGTGTGCAACTGTGACTCAGGAGCACAAATCAGACTTTGAACTTACAAGAAATAAGGATTTGACATTTATTGTGATAATTATCAATATTGACTGATATAAAATTATATTAAAATACATTTTTATCCCAGACCTAGCCAAATCTATGTTTGGAACATGCACAGAGAAACATGAGATGTCCTAACTCCAGTACTGACTAGCACTTCATGTCCTTGGTTTGTTGAAGTGTGACTTTCTTCATGAGTCTCTTGTTTGACTCGTCACCATTTAGTCATTTAGTGCTAAATGGAAGAGCTGCAGAGTTGGCTCTTGATTGTTACTGAGATGAGTTACTAACATCTCTGCCACATTACACCGTGATGAACATGTTCATTTTTTCATGGTTGATCCTCTTAACCCTGCGTTACTTACTCCACCGTATCGTGCTTCGTCCTCATCTCTGTTGTTGTAACCTTTTCATCTCGTTCTGCTAACACCTCTGCCTGCAGACACGAGGAGCAGACGTGGAGCATGGAGCGAACAGAGAGCATGAACTCAGACTGCCAGTCAGGTGGGCTTTCCAGCTCTGTGGGAACCAGTAAGTGCAGCAGCCCGGCATGCATGGCGAGGAGGGCCGCCCACTGGGGCTGCACGGATGTATCCGGACCAGGGATGCAGTACGGGGACTCGTACGACTCACTGAGAGACTCACCTCACAGTGACAGGTAGGGCAGGTAGTAATGTTGTTGAGATTGAGATTTCTTATTTTACCTTGATGAAAGAGGTCAAGAAAAGACGTGAAGGAGACTTCATAGAGACTTATGAAAAGACAACCGACTGCACTTACACTAGGCTAGGTAATTATGATGTGTCGCTTTAAATGTGGCTGCCACAAGGAATTGTGTGAGAGCAGTATCTCCTTTCCTGTGTATCCAGTGTATCCTGTGCTAAAGGAGATACAAAATGCAAAAAGCACCTTTCCTTAGCATTTAGAGAATATGACTGACTTTTATCATGGCTGCTACTTAAAAATCTTCCAGGTCATTTCATGAAGTTAGGAACCTCCCTAAGCAAAGAAGACTATTCAACCACAACCTTTGGCGTAAGTTGATTTTTGTCACACTAGATCAGGTTCTTTGCGGTCTCTTTGGCGACCCCAAGTGGCAGTAAAAGATATTATTTTTCCATGTTTGAAGGACTTCCTAACCCAGATACTGTATGTTATATTGTGACTCTATAAATCAGTGTGACTCTGGTACCTGAGTGTGTTCTTCATGTCCAGTCAGTATTTTATTTTGTCTTAATATTCACTTATTTGTGTTGTTTTAGGTTTTGTTCACAAAGGAAATGTGTATTTCTGAAGATGCAACAATTTACAAGAAGAGTTGTAAATAACTTTCTTTGATCAAGCTGATGTTATTACCATTTTTTGGTTTCCTATATGTCCCAGAATGCCTTCTGACTACCTCAAATGAACAGGGAGTTCCACGTTTTTCTGTTCCGCTGTAACTGTTTAACCTGTGCATATATAAAAGTATACAGTGAACTTTATATGGGGTTGTTTGAGATTCCTGGGACTGACTGAGGACCTGAACGAGCTGGCTTCACAATCCACAATGTACAGGTCACCAAATTGACACAGGTGTAATAAAAGTACTGCAATAAAGGCAAGTAAAGCAATAAAAGTACTGTACTTTAGTGCTTAATCGAAATACACTTTGCTTTGTCATTAAACAGTAACAGTTGAGCTCAAACTTTTTAACAGCTTGTTGCAGCTCAAAGCTGTCGTTGCAGTTTAAAATGACTGTGTTTTGTCAACCTCTGCTCTCACCTTTGACTCCATCTTATGTTGTAGTTGGTATTTGTCAGCAGACTCTGCTGCTGTCTTTGCTGTGCAGGTATGTGTCGGCGCTGACCACGCCAGCACGGCTGTCTCCGGTGGAGTTTCACTATCCCCCGCTACCGCCCCAGGTGCCCACCTTCCAGATCACCTCGCCCAACACAAGCCACGCCCTCTCCCTGCCCCCCGCCGCTGCCGCCTACCACAGAGATGATGACCAGCCGCTGCTAAGATGCCCTGATGTATGTAGACAAATTAAGTACATACCAACTGTTGTATGTGATTTTTGCAGGAGGATGATGTGTTGATATTTGTGCTGCGGCAGGTGGAATCCAGTGTTAAGGTGCATGACCGTCACCTTCTATGTTTGAGTATGGACGAGAGTTAATGTCCCCTTAACCAAAAAACCCAGGAGGGACAAACCAAACACTGATTCTAGAAAAGGTTCACGGTTTTCACATTTCATCATAGGGGATAATCTGCAACTTCACTGCTTGATGCACACTGAACCTTTAAGGGGGTTAAAACGACCAGTATTTAAAATATGGTTTGGTGACGTCGTTTTAGCCGGACAAACTCCTAAGTGGGGTGGATATGGTGCAATATCAAACCTATGAACGGGAGTCCATTCTTTGAGTCTTCTCTCCTGACGCCTGTAGGGGTGCTAATAGAGACTGTATATAAGAAGTGGACGGAGCTACTGGTCTGTGACATCACCCGTTGTATTTTTAAGTGCCATTTTGGCCGTCACCGTCTTGGCTTTTTGGAGCCAGAAGTGTCCAAATTTGGACAAAAGAGCTGGGTGAGCTAATGCTGAACACTAGCTTACTGACATGGTAAAACATTAAACTTCGTCAAACATTTGTGTAACAAAATCATTTTATGGTCTTGTGAGTGTAACTTATTAAACACAACTACAGTCGAGCTGTCTGTCAAGGAAAAAATATTTTACATTCAATAAACAGATGCTCTAAAAGTCCGACAGGTGAGCGAGCTGCCATACAGACCTGTGGGATGGACCACCAGAACACTTATTAGAATGTCCAAAGGAAACGAATGAGACCAGAATGATTCCTGGGGAAAAAAATTGATTGACTTTGTATTTTTTAGAGAGAGGTTCAGTGGAAGTCTATGTGAGCCAGACCTTTTTGGAGCAGCATCTAGTGGCCGTCAGTGGTAATACACTGTAAGGTACTTCCACATTGACTTCACTTTCAAGGTGCGGTTTTTGCTCTCTGTCCTTGAGCAACAAATCTGCAAAAACACTTACATTTAGTTTTGAGAGTCACTGGTAATCACCATATTTTATTCTGTTGTTTAGATACGATGATGTGTTGATCAAAAATTCAATCGATTCTGACAAATCTTCCGATCTGTTTCATAGGATGGAAGTTTATACAGGCAGCCGCGACGCCCACGGCGACCCTACCTGACGGAGAGCACAGGAAGTCTACCATCCAGCCCCTACCGTCTCCCGGATGACGAGGCCTACGAGACCACCCAGGAGTACGCCTCTTCACGGGAACCCATCCGGAGCCGGCGCCGCCCGCGACGCAACCGCCTCAATGGACACATCTCCCAGCGTGCAGCAGGCTTACGGGACTACAGCTCACAGAGCTTCAGTCAGTCAGAGGAGGAAGAAGAGGAGGAAGAGGAAGAGGACGCTCACGGGGAGAGCACGCCTTTCCTCAGTATGCAGAACATGAACGTGGACCCGCCCTTAACTGTCCCGGGTTTCCGTTCTTCATCTGGTGCGGATACACGGACTCACCGCGGGCTGAGTCGGCCGGGGGCGCGAAGCAACGGGCAGAGTCGTGGCTCCCAGTCGCAGCGCTCCAAGGCTGACAACATGCCCCTTTAAGACTTAACCTCCCCCCGACACCCACCCATACACCCCTGCCACCCCCACCCCCTCCACCTCACACACTCCCCTTCCTTCTACACACAACAAGTGGACTAGAGACCTGCACCTAGGAGAAATATTTTTATTTTGTATAACAGACAGATATTCTAAACAAATGAAATATTTATTTTCATTTCAGCAAAAATTGTCTACTAGCTAACAGCAAAGACTTTTTTTATAACGGGGGGGAAATATTTATATGTAAAGTTTTTTGATTTACAGCATTATGAGAGATGAAAAAAATAAGAGAATTACGTGCCAATTTTTTCACGAGTTAGATAAATAGAATAATATTGTGGTGCCTTTTGCTGTATGCTGAAGTCGGAGGTCCCATTGAGTTTTTGTAGCCTTTCTTATAAAGACTCCTCGTTTTTATAGAGACCAACCCTCTTCCTTCCTTTTGCTTTGGTTTTTTGTCTGATTTGGGATCTTCCTCTTTTTGAACTGTGATCTGATTATGTCATCATGCAATATTGATTCCTCCTGTGTAAAAGGTGTCTGTTTACATGAGTATGATCTACGCGATGCGTTCGTTTCACACAGGGACATTAGTCACTGACGCAACCGGATGTGTAGGGTAGTTTTCTCGGATGATTTTTGAAAGAATCTTTCCAGATGAACACACATCGGTCATTTTATGTCCTCAGTCGCTGCCTGTCAGTCATTTGTTGTTATTTCTGTGAAAACAAGAGTGTTACGGAGTCGTTGAAGGCAAGTGATTCAAAAATTCCTGTGTAGGTGTTCAGGGTGCTGCCATGACATCGGTGGTGGTTGCATTGTGTGAGAGTGTGTGTGTGCGTGCCTGTATGCAGTCTGTACACCTCATAATGCCTCATTGGTTGGCGCCTCTGTTCACCTTCGAGGGTGTGGTCTCTTGTTTGACTGACATGCTCCTCCCACCGATCCTCACGCTGCCAGAAGCTCCATTGCACTGTAAGAACCTCCCTCTCCGTGAGCAGTCATTGGCCAGGGAGCTGCCGATCCAAAACCGACCTAAACCAATCCAGTTGTAATCCAGCCTGACTCTGGCCTCCCGTGGACTGCCCAAGCCCGCCCGTTTCCTATGCCAGCAGCTTAGAGCCGCACTGTGTCTCAGGACTTCCCCATCACATCACAGCCAAAAGACTCAAAGCAGAGACAGCATGCCATCCCAGTCACAGTTCAGTCCGCAGGCCAGATCCACATCCCCGCCACTCTCCCTCCTTCTCCGTCCGTCTGTCACGTTTGTCGCATCTACCTGTGGCCATGATTAAGGGAGCGTGGGTAAAACTCTTGAAATCAGAGGGAAGATTGAGTTGCTTTATTTTTCTTCTTACGTGTGTGTAGCTGTGCGTGGGTCAAAATGACGACGAAGACGACAGCGGTGACGAAGAGAAGCTGTTGCGCGGAGACCTCATCTTTTCGCTCTTTTGCAATGCAAGGGCGTAGCAAGGAATTGCGGGCCCCCTGAGAGGATGTCACTCCGGGTCCTCCCTCTTTTTTTTCCTTTTTTTTCCTCTTTTCTTTTTTCTTTTTTACTGATTTAATCCTTATCGGAAACTTTACGGGCCCTCTCCGGCTAGAATCTCGTCACTACTTTTCACTACTGATGGCACTGATGTCCTGACGTGAGAAATCGCTTGCGGGTTTGTTGTGTAACGGTGCAGGTTCACACTGCTAGAGCGTTTTGTTTTTTTTGAGTCTGACTGATTCTACTTTTTGTTTAGCTCACAGCCAAACAGTGCTATATGATAATACTGATTACTGCATCCTTGATTTGCATTCCTATACCTTTATTGATTGAACTTACTTTGCTTGGTCATATTGACTGAATGATCTGTTACGTGTTTGTCTCTGTCTGCCCCCTCCACCTCACATTATTGCCTGTCCCCCTCACCTTCATGTCTTTCTCACCCCCTTTAACCGACCTTCAGAAGCAACTAGCGTTGGACGAATTTAGGCCCCCCCCCCCATCTCCAGACGAGTACGCATTACCGAACAGCACACAAACAGTAGGCTGTCTCAACAGTATACAACATTAAACTTGTCCGCTACACACTAATGGATGAAACTCCTCCTCTTCAGATACACATCGGGTTTAGAGACCCTTTCAGTCGCACTGAGGAAAATACTATGTCAAATACAATATGTGGGTTAATTTTCAGTAAGTAGTCTTTGATTTTTACTTTAAATCACACAGGAGATGCATGAGTCACAGACATAGAGTATCTTAAAAATTAAGACGAGCCCTTCAGACTCGGGGGGGAGGTGGGGGGATCTCGTACTCATACTAGAATTAGGTAAAAAAAAAAAAAAAACATGATTTGGGTTCATGGCACAAAGGTCTGGCTAGTTTTGTCTTTACTATTACTGTAATCAATCTGGGATTTGCAGCGTTGGAAATAATTCAAGTGAGGATAGTGTGCTTCTAGTGCTAGTTGAATTGTTAACACACCCCCCACCCCCAGCCCCGCCCTCTTTCTCCTCACCCTGCACTCCCCCCTGCC
>JAPQRN010000002.1:22489481-22511790 GCA_037367275.1 Coranthus polyacanthus | reverse complement strand
AGAGATATGTGGTTCTCACAGGACAGCGACTCCACAACCATATGATCTTATACAATATGATGCATTGCTGTGTAGATTAAACTACCAACAGTTTTATAAAGTAGTTCAAATGAGCTCAACCTAAAACATGTACAGCTGTAAAATGCATCAAAAACGTCACACATAAGAGTAAAACACTGACGGGGACCATTTCACTGCACAAAAGCATCAAAGGTTTCAAACTTTCTTCTGTTTGACCAGCATCAATCGCCTTTTCTTTATTCCAGAACAGGCAACCCAAGGCCAGACAACGCTGCTGGTAGTGACTGGTGGCATCGTCAAGTTCGAGGGGAACAAACAGCGTTTCTTCAACCAGAACTTTCTTTTAACGGCTCAGGCTTCACCCAGCAATGACCAGCCTGTGTGGAAGATCGCCAGTGACTGTTTCCGCTTCCAGGACTGGAATAGCTGAGGCTCCTTTCATCTCTGCCTCTTCCCCTGACACTTATTTTACAAGTCAAGATGCTGTTATTTGTATGTTTTTATAATAAAAAGGAAAAATACACCAAGTACAAAAAAAGATGTTTATTCATGATCATTGTTGAACAAGGTATAATGATGGAACAATAAATACAAATAGGACCACTGAATGACCAGCTGTAAAGTGACTGTCAAAGACTGCGTCTGAAGCAAATCCATTAACGTGACAACATTTAGAAAAATACATAGAAAACCCCTCTATTAATATTTAACTAAACAGACTTGACTGCAAAAAATTACCAAATTTTACATTAATCTGTTAACTGAGGTAAAATCTGCACAATATTACAAGATGCCAGTTCAGACTATAGCTAATGCAAATAATTTAGTAGTTTGAGCTTACTCTTTAAGGTGCCGATGAATTGAGACAATTCTTTTCTTTATAAGCAACTTCCTACTTGACCGTTTCATATATTAAAACATTTGCTGACCTTCCTGAGTCATGCATTTATGCACATTTTGGTCTCATTGGCTTAACAAATTGACAGTAAGAGATAAATAAAGCAGAATTTGGCCAGTGCACAAGCAGACATAATCATGAGCAACTCTTTTTTTTAATGTATGATACATGTCAATTGAAGCTTCAAATACATTTTTTTTAATATATGGCGTCAAGTAAATGTAACATGGCAGGTAAGCCGTTTTTTTTGTAACAAAAGTGTAAACCATTTTTTCCCCCAAGAGGTCATTTCTGTCTTCTTTACTACACAAGTACTGCAGACTGAAGGCACAGTAACGTCAGTACTCCCAATTTTACAAAAAAAGCGGTTCAAATTCCAATGGAAGTAACACCAATGCATCAGCTACAAATGGAGAGCTGTGATACTCCTAATGAGCTACGAAGTACAAATCGATTTAAGTGTATGGCAGTTGAGTGCTGTAATGGTCTCGGATCCTTCTCACAAAGTAAGAGCTGCTGCTGTAAGTGCATCTCTTTTGACAATCAAAACCTCTACGTTCCTACACACAAGAATAAAAAGCAGCACAAATGGATCAACAGCTACAAATATCTAAAGCTTCAACTCATCTGCTCAAGCCATGTTCATGTGTATGCAGTACTGTACACAAACAGCATAAAAATCCAAATTGGAATCACAGAGATTAATTTACAGTGGTTCTGATGGTTGACGGTGGTTCTTGAGTGAAATGGCTGCACTTATTTGCCGCCGTACATTCTCTCTATGTGGTGAAGGTAGTGGTTCTTCAGCTCTTTCCTCTTCAGCTTGAAAGCGTCTGTGACGAGACCCGTCTCAGGAGTCCACGGCTCTGGACTCAGATGGACCTTCACTGGTATCTCAAACCGCTGGAGTTTAACTACATGGAGCAAAGAGGGAGAGAGTGAAATGATGAACATCCATGTTTTAAACAAGAGTACGATAAATAATCAGCCCTTCTGTTCATGCTGATAGTACGGCCATATGAGTAGATCATGAAAAGACGTGGCTCTTACTGTTAAATGCCACCTCCTTGATCTCCTTCAGAACCTCTCTTTCCATCTCAGGGTGAGTGCAGATCTCCTCCCATGCTCCTACTATGCCCCTCTGTTTGGCCATCTCCGTCAGCCTTTTCTGGTTGGGAACCACAAAGCTGATCACGTAGTTCTGATCGCTGCAGGGGAAGCATCAGAAACAGAGTCGATGAGGAGAATTTACATGAAACCCGCTGATATAAGAGTCATTGAATGGTGTGGACGACACTTGTTATAGGAAAGTGAACGGGAACTGTAAATTTTTAAACAAAAAAAACCAAAAAAAACCAAAAAAAAAAAAAAAGGAACTGAGAAGTTCCATCTGAGTTCAGGACTTGTGGCAACACTAAGCAACACAAAACACAAATACTAAGTACATAATGACAAAATGAGGCAATACAATGTGTTACTTAGCATTACCACAATATGAAGAACTGTTTTCACGGGATAGATGAGGAAATACAAAGAAACCCATCTATATTATGGATGATGAGTAGTGTATGTTTATTAATATAACCAGGTGAATTTACATTATTTTATATGAACGTCTTATCGACTACAATGCTGATGCACCGTCTTTCACAAACTTAGGGTCGGGGTAAAATCCATAACAATGTTGTAATACATGAATTCACTTTGGAATTAAATAAGAGTGTTAAACGTGGTGAGAAATTTAACATTACACCCTTACAAAGCATAGAATGTAGCACTAGAATGTAGTCCACAGTTAGAAGCGCGGCGCAGAGTGTATTCTTACTAACAGATACAACTTTACATAAGAATTAATTACCCACAACTCTCTTTGCAACATTACAAACGCAATAACAATCCACCTATGAAAAGGACATGGCAAGTTGTTGGTTTATGTATTTATATATAAAGTTGTGCTTTTACCATGTTGCAGTTTGTACAATTAAAAAAAAAAACCAAAAAAAAACCAAAAACCTCTATTTTAATCAAAGTTTTCATTATACATGATAAATTTACATTTTTTGGCCGTAACCACCCAGCTAACTTCTGTTCGTCACCTAACACTACCTTCTGATACCGGATCAACCGAGGTCTTTTGTAATCTGTAATCTTTCCTAAATTAGTGCCAACTTACCTGTTTGCGTAGGCGCAGATGTTATCTACGAGGGAGCAGTTCTTTAGTGCAGATTCTACTTTTCCCAGGGACACATACTCTCCAGCCTGCAGCTTCACCAAGTCTTTCTTCCGGTCTAAACGAGGACATAAAAAAAAACCTGTTAGCAACAGAGCTCTGCATTCTGCATAGTGTGTATTCTACAGACGTGATCAGATAACAGCATTAGTGAAGTGTAATTTTGTTAACAGGATAAACATACACACCCACTATTTGGAGACAACCATCTGGATAAACCTCTCCTATATCTCCGGTGCAGAACCATCGCTGGCCTTTCTCGTCCACAAAAAAGTCCTGATCGTTGCCGTCTCTCCTGTAGTAACCCAGAGTTACGTTGGGCCCACCTATCAGCACCTCCCCTCTGGGGTTTGGCTTGTCCTTGCTGGTGTAGCCTCCTGATACACAATGAGAAATGATTGTGGGAAAACAAGATTAGTGTGACGCTGGGATTAAAAAAAACAAAAACATTCCCAACAGTAAATAGTGCATGTGCCAACATGACACACCTTCAGACCAGTCTCGGAGTCTGATCTCACAGCAAATAAGAGGAGCTCCAACACGACCGGTGCTGACGTCAGCAACTGTGAACAAACCAGACAGTATTTTAATGACAGCGACATTAATTGACACGTTTACACTTTTTTCTTAATCCTCACTTTATGTATGAAACATAACTTTATTTTTTTCTGACCAAAACGAGGCTTAATTACATCCTTAACAATGGCCAAGTGAATACAATAAAACACTAAACACAAAAAAAACAAACATATAGTAAATGTTGTCAAACCACCATGATAACAAAAATGAGAACAAAACAAAAACTAGAGCAATGAAATCCTCAAATAATAACTAGAGCTATCAGAAGATGGCACGTCGTCCCAGCCCACACAAAATCCAACAGTAGTACTCGTTAGTGATGGTTCGCTTTTTTTTCCTTTGAATTTGCCCATTGACAAGATGATTCCAGTAGCTTCTTGAGTAGATTACTGGAAAAATACCAGTTCGACTAGTTCTGCTCAGGAACATGTTAACGTTCATCCTAGTTGCTGTTCACAGGTTGCTAAATGGCAAAAAGCACCAATCCAACACACAACAATAAACTGTAGCTGAAGTTTAGTGACAAAATATTGAATGGTTTTCCAAATACACTCCATAAACGAAATGATGACGGGCAGAGGGACAGACACACTGATCACTATGTACCCCCGCATTATATGTTGGAGAGGTGATAATATAACAGTATTAAAGTTATCTTTCATGCCAAAAACATGAATGCATATTGACTGAATTCAAGTGTGGAGAGGCACATAGCAAACATTTAAATATAGGCAAGTATACACAGTCACTTTTGACCAGTAATACAAGAGTTTGGTCATTTTAAATGTATCAGAATATACATTTTGTTTGTATATTATTTTGTTAATCATTTGCATGGTCTTATATTATGGTATGGTATTATATTTGTCTGTTCCGTCCATAAGAAATAAAATGGATAACTGTATAAAATTTAAAAAAAAAAAAAAAAAAAAAAAAAAGTATAATCAGCAATCAATTTTAAACTAAAAATGATTTGATGATTTGCACATTGAAAGTTAAAAAAGGTGCACTGTGTAAAATTCCTCACTTGTACAGGCAGAGGGCAGGGTCTCTGCAGGTAAATACACCACACACACTTCTAATGAGACAGAAGTGATGATTGAGAGAGATTATTACCGTTTGAGTCTATTGCTTTTGCTTAAGAAAAATGATGGATATTTTCTGAATAAATCTAATTAATATCCAAGTAGTTCATCTTTACATTATTGTTATGGGTGAATAATAAGTTAGCAGATACAACATTTTTTACTGGATGATAATTGATGTTTGTTTTTTTTCCAGTGCTTTTTAAGTTTGACCTGTGAACACTATAGGAGTCTTAAACTGGGTCTTACCCTCTGTGATGGTGCCTGCTCCACAGGTTTCCGTGAGGCCGTAGCCTTGGCCCACAGGACAACAGAAGCATACATTCATAAATCTCTGTGTAACTGGGGACAAGGGGGCTCCTCCTGACAACATCATCCTCACTCGTCCTCCCAGCAGTTTCTTCACTTTCCGGAACAACAGGCTGCAAATGCAGAAAGTGAATCTAGTGAGAGACCTGTTACTGTGCATCTCTTTTATGTGGAGCAACACATTTTTAAGTGAAGGCACTTAAAGACAAATTAATAGGTATCTTACGCATTGCAGAGTGGCGCGTCATATCCTCTCTTGATCTGCTCTAGTTTATATTTGTAGCCCAGTGTAAACAGTGTCTTCTGAATGTAGCTCATTTCCTGCACTTTGCTCATCACATTCTTGTTGATGCGATCCATTATTTCCTTTTTAGGAAAAAAAACATGGTATGTTTCAGGGCAAAAGATGGGGTTGTTAAAAAAAATAAAAAAATAAATGGAGAAGTTGTAGAGAATGATAATGTTAAAGCAAGTAACGGACAGAGGAAAAGATGTAAAACTGATTCTTACTGGCACAGCTGCCATCAGGGTGGGTCTGAGCACAGAGGAGTCTCCTTTGCTTCCTTTCTTGATCTTAGTGGACTAAAACAGGAACAACAATAACACTGATTAGGCTAATGGAAATCATTCGGGACTTATAAGCTCCTCTATAATGAGCAAACAGCAACACAGCAAATAGACTGATGAGATAATGTAAACTGGTGCTGGGTATCACCTGGTCTGACAGCGTCTGAGGAGACGAGTAGCCGATCCGGCAGCCATATGTGACACAGGAGATTTCTGCTGTCATTTCCAGAACATGAGCCAGGGGCAGATAGGCTATGTAGGTGTCATCAGGCCTGCCACATTACAAGGACAGAAAATAACAGTTAGAGCCGAGAGCAACTGCAGGTTTTCCGTTCCGCTTTGCAATTTTCACAGCCACTATCTTTTGAACGCGCTTCCTAGGTTTAGTTTGTAATATACAGCAAGTAGCTCCACTCACCACTGTAGTGCATCAGATAAACAGATTGAATGACTGATTAAAATATCTTCTGTCATTTAAAAAGGAAGTCTGAAAATCCATCTAGTCTTATTTGACTCAGAGACTGTCGATGATTTGACTAATGATGAGCTGTTCCGCATTTAGAAATCCATGCTCTCACAAATTTAGTATGGAAAATCATGCCGTTTTATCTGGCAATGTGTTTTTACATATTTTAGCCAGTGTTGTTTTAGTTGGAGCAGATGAAGGAACACTTAAGAAATATATTCTTGAAAGAGAAACCTGCTGTACATGTACAACAGTGGGTGAATGTTGGGCCTTTTCAACCCTGAGAGTCTGAAACAATGTTCGTGCTTTTGTTGCATTCTACACATTTGAACTGGTTCGTTTTAATTTCATGTTGCAATTTTGCGAGCGTTCTAAAGAATTTTTCATGACATACCTACATCCTGTGGTCATCACCTACGTGGGCCGCGTCCCTATACTTGACACTGAGTGGCTTGTAGACAGCGTATGTCTGACAATGGCACGTGACTCTTTTTCTCCTCTCACAAAATACATTAAAACAATTGAATTTTATGTGTTTTTTTTCCAAGTTGACTTTTTATTACTTTGGACCATATTTCTTCAAAAAAAAAAAAAAACAACAACTTGTGTTAAAAATGTGCTACTGTCACATGTTTTATCTTCTTCCATCTCTTTTTCGGCTTCTTTTAATGAATGGCTAACAAAAGCCTGCTGTAACCTTCTGGAATTGGTCCAAAAGTCAGATCCAAAAAAGTCTTTTCATGCTAGAAACACACTAAACCATGGTTCCATTTGATCTGGATAGAGACCAACTCTTTTTGTTGGAACAAGTTTCAGCTGTTTGGTCTGGACTGGGGTCCTGAGGAGGATTCACACCTGCATTTTGATTCAGATCAAATGGATCACGGTGTGAAAGGGATGAATCCTAAAACTCACCCCAGTCCAGGGATGCGCTCGCACTGGCCTGTCATTCCTGCAATCAGGTTACTGTGGACGATCATGACTCCTTTGGGTCTGCCGGTGGAGCCGCTGGTATACATCACCACAGCCAAGTCCGAAGGCTGGGGCTTCACAATCGGCCTCCCCACTGCAAGGCACATAAAGCAGAAGGTCAACAAGGCCTAGCAAACAACCTCAAAGCTTTAAGGTAAACAAAGTAGTGTTTGTTTTGCAAACACTACAAGATTACCTTGAAACTGACAACGCTTTAAATCCGTTTCAACAACTTTTTCCTCCTGTATCAGACAAGGAAGCACAACCAAAAAGAGACAGAGCAAATACGCACCATTTTCAGGCTGGGTGCCCAGCTCTCGTACGGCCTCCATGCTGTGGATGGAAAGTCCTGCTGGGTAGCCTTCTGTGCTCACTTTCTTTTGGTCCACGTAGATCACATGCTTCAGTTTTGGGATTTGTGGAAGCACATTCTGGAAAGAAAAAGGAAGCACAAAGCTGCTTTAACGACAGGGTGCCCAATCAGATGATTTCCTTTTATATGCAAGAAGAGGTCTATTTCCATTGACTTCATCTGAGCAACAGTTTCTTCTAATAAGAAGAAAGAAGAAATAGTCCAGCTTTGATAAAGTCAAAATTCATTCAGGAACACTGATATCTATTCATTTGATAACAGAGTATGTTTTTTTTTCCTGAGCAATTACGAGTGTAACAGATACTGCATTCATGTCATTCCGTGCATCTGTGTGACTGCACTAGACATGATGTGTTCTGCTGTCACATAGATGACACAATAAAGAACACAAAGTAACACAATAAGTAAAGCCGCTGACAATACACAGTATCAGCATCATTCAAGTTTGTTTAGTCCTTTATGATCATCTTCTATACAAATATCAGGGGTAAAGACAGACAAGACAGTTTGTAACAGGACACAAGATAACCACTGTTCCACTTGTGCACTCCTCCCGACAACTGGAAAAGTTTTGATTAGAGCTTAACTTACTTTTAGTTTTGACTCGAGCAGTTCTGTGCTGGTAACAAGATGTGTAACACCACTTTCATTCAGTCCGAATGCGATGGCCTCCTCTCCCAGTGTGGCATAGAACGTCACCACTGTAAAATAAAACATGAATGAATTAAATGCATTACAAAACACATACACAGTACATTATACACACTTAGTTTGAAGCATATGATCTCTTACTGTACAGTACATATTATATACTCACAGGGGAAATTGCGCCTGAAGCATGCCTGGGCAGTGATCATCCACTCAGCTCTAGTCTCACAGAAGATGGCAATGGTGCTTTTGGGCTGTTGTCCGAGAGCTGCTAATCCACTCCCAAACTCACTCACTATCGAGTCCAGGTCATTGTAAGACAACCATCGATACTCCCCCAGGATCAACTAGCAGAAGAAAGAGTGACTTAGACATTTTTGTCCTCACGGGCATCGTCATCATTGGAAGGAAAGTATGCCGGGCCTTACCTTTTTAAATACTTTGCCGCTGGGCTGCGTCTCATTTTCTTCACTCAGTACATCTCTGGTGCCGAGACAGTGGGCTGGTCCGAAGCGCTGCACAGCGTGTTCAAACAGTTTATCCAGTGTGTCTTTGCCTGGGAAGTCCTCCCTGGCGAGGGAATCGAAGTGGTCCACAGAACGGTAAGGTCCCTCTGCCAGGCCTGAAGTGGAACGGGCCTTTATCCGCTCGGACTGAGCTTTCTTCTGCCCAGCACTGGTGATGAAGTACCAGGGCAGGAAGGAGAGGGTGGAGTAGAGCCATATCAAAAGGTGAATCGGAAGGAGGAGCAAGGATTGGAGGGTAGAGTCTGATTGGAGACCCATACTATAAATTGGAGGACGGACTACTTCGGGATGGGAGACAGTGGTGGTCAGACCTGAACTGGCTGGTGTGTTGGTCTCGAAGATATTTTAGGCGTGTGAGGGGATGGGTATGGATGGGGAAACTTCACAATATGACAAAGAGAAAACCCTCCCGCAGTAGAAAAGTTTGGAAATCCCAAAAGTGGAGTGCAAAAAACGTGGTCCGCTGTCCCCCAGATGGTAAACCTAGTGTTGAAACAGAAAACAGTGATCAAAATGTTTTACACTACGCAAAAACAACCAGGACTCATATTCACCCAAATAGGTCATGTGTCAAGAGCATTCAAGAAGAGGAAGTTGGTTGGTTAACTTGAGTCTAGTGGCACACTTCCCACTAAAAAAAAAAAAAAAAAAAAAAAAAGCCTCGTCTTCACAGTCATCAGCACCTGTCTTTTAACTACCAAGTTTTTAACATATTTTTATACTCAGGACTGTACTTGTTGGCAAATAGCTACAATCAGTATTCAGCGCTCACTCACCCACCTCCTTCTTCCTCTGATCTATGCCTCTGTACATCTGTCAGCGCTCAACAACATGCTGGGGTAACAGAGAATGTTTGTTTCCACAGTGTAAATTCCCTCCCTAGTAAAATAACACCTGTTTGCCTTTCCAACAACAAAGGGCTAGTTATCTCTCAGGTGATGGAAGGATGAAGCAGTGTTGAGATTTGCTCCCTCTGGACTGGACAGACTGGACACTGTCCAATGACCACAGCGCTGAGATTGATTCTGAAGAGGATCTCGCTGCGGACCAATGACAGTACTCTTGAGCCTCACCCCACCCGGTGGTCAGTGAAAGGCCACTCTAGGGCAAACTCAGTCCGCTAATAATCTCACAGCATTAATAACCTCACAGCATGGCAGAAAGAGTTAAAACTGACACAGCTGAATGATGCACTTTTTCTTTATTATAAAATTATACCCACGTGATAGTAACAGGAGCAGCTGAAAACAGGAGAGAAATGTAACTACACACAGTTACTTGTTCAGAGGCTGAACAGGCCATCACATGAAGCTTACTTTGACGTCTCGAAAAAGATGTGGAAAGACAAGAATCTGCTTCTTGGCTAGGTTTCTGCTGTCCAAATCTAAATTATGACGACGATGCCTGGTCATGGAAAAGCAATGTACTATTGCAGTCCATCCTCCCCAGGTATGATTCATTACAGTGAATCATAACATTTACCTACGTCAGTTGTATCTTAAGTAACAGATTCTACACACTCCAGAAGGCAGGCTAAAATAAAGGTCGTGAGACTATTTTAAATATGTTTTAATGTTTTGGATTTACAGCAGGATAGCGCTCAGTAGTTCATTGACGCAAGGTAACGTCGGTAACGACGCCCTTTTACAGTCAGTTGTCCCGAACAGTACACGCAATTATAAACAGGAATGCAAATTACCGGTGCCTGATTTGCAAACACGCCGTTATGCCTGTGGCTAAGCACGTTTTCACACATCACAGTAACGCACTACAGGGCGTGATGAACTCTGAGCATGATGCACTTTATTAACTAGACTTGATAACGATTCTCACATGACAGAGTTACTCCAGATTTTCAATCACATTCATAACCACAAATAAACGTGATGTTTTAATGCTACCACGAAGCGGCTTTTTTTTCTTCTTCCTTTGAACATATTTTAGTTACAATTACAACAGATATTTATGAATATCTAAATTGAGAGGCTAATTCCGGGGTCATTTCCTTAGTTAAGTTAGCTAACAATCAAAAACGTTGGCACAAAATACATTCATAAATGAGCAACCGTTATCCGTCATATGGATATTCAACGCGTAAAAATACACGAAATGTTCCCGTAAACCACATTTTATTTTCCCCGAGCTAGCTACCGCCGATATAAACACACTATGGAGTGGGTTTGTGACAATGGGTGATGGCAGACGAAAGGATGACAAAAGCGGCCACACGTTGCTGGTACAGCTTGCATCATTGGACGGGCAACTGCAACTTGATTAACGTTAGCCGCTAAGGATGTAGCTTAAAACCCACTTAATATTACCCGCTCGAATTAACCCTAACACAAATCTACAAACGGATAAAGGACGTAATGAGATTACGGTGGTCAGCTAGCCAGTGATACCCTGCTTAATTGTCACGTTTGTGGCATTCCTACCTTGAGCGGCGAAAACCGGGTCAGTCGCGTCTCCACCATAAAATGACCGAAAGTTACCTCTTATGAGGACCTAGAAACCCGGAACCGCTACGTCATCTGATTCCATATTTCTGGACCAATGAGGAGTCGAAGCGGATCTGCCCTCTTTTTCTCCTTTACGTCCGTTACATGTCAAATGTTTTGCAGGAAGTAAACACGTCTTTCTTTTCTCAGACGGTATTGATCTTTGTTGTGTGTGTTTTGCATGTGTTCCGTTGTATAACTGACTTAGCGTGTGTTTTACATCTGAACGGTAATCTTCTCTGTTTGACTTTTAACTTAATGTGTGTATTTTGTGTTTTACTGAATGAATGCATAAAAGCATGATTGTATCTCTGTATGTGGCACCGCTGTGCACAGTTTACAGTGTTTCATCTCAATGGTTCTGAAGAACTTAGCGTTTTTAAACTGGATTCTATATATGTCCATTTAGGTTAGTGTACGTGTTCTGACATTCTCTCCATTGAAATGACCAGTTTGGATAATTATTAGTGTCTCTTGTTCACCACTCACCACTCCTCCCTGTCAAATAAAATACCGTATTAATAAAAAATAAATAGCAAATATACATTGAAATGCATAAAAGCATATGCAGCAGGTGCAACATGTTCCACAAAATATTACCATTTAAACTGATACACAACTCAGATGCAAGGCTGTGGTCTGGTGTTTTAGAAGAAGTTGCCAAATATACTTTGACATACATATCAGAATCAGCTTTATTGACCAAGTACACGTACAAGGAATTAGATATTTTCCATACCGTTATAAATGAAGCATTGTGGATGTGCTACAGAGATGCTTCAGCCTATAAATCATGTTCTCCAGGCATAAGGGAACATGCAGCAAAAATAATCATATTTATATTTTTTCAGTGAAAATTAAATGCATAGGTGACCAGTCCCACTAAAATTGTGACGTGTAGTTGTAGTACTCATTAAGCATAAATAACGAAAAGGACGTTTATTCCAGAAACTCTTTTTTTCTTTTTGAGACACACAGTATCACATGGTGTATGGTCTTGGTGCACATGGTTTTTATTTTTGCTTCTTTTATCTGTTACAAATTATCATAGAGTGTAAATAAATAGCAAATTACTCCAGCATGTGTTGCAGCCTACCCTGGCAGTGGGATAGGTTGTAACAAAGGAACACCATGTTTTGTTTTTTTTCATGTCTGTGATATTCTTGCAGAAGTTTGAATTGGTGCAATTTGTAGCTGACAAAGTTGGGTACTTTCTATAAAGGTTTGAGAGCGCTAGCTCAAAACTGTAGTGAGATACAGGTGCTGAAGCAAAAAAATGTTAAAACCATACAGTCTCTCCTATATAAAAACAACATTAAATCTGTAAATTGTAAACAGTACAAAGGAAAAGAAAGGAAAGTAGTGATTGGTGAAATAAATATTGAGCAGATATACATGGAGTGGCTGGCTATGTACAATATATGCATGTGTACACATCTATACTGCATGTTAAAATGTGCAGGATTTGTATTGACAGTGACAGGGCATGATGGTAATGTATGTGCATTAAAAGCGTAAAAATATTGCTTATAATGGAAGTAAATGGGTGTTCTGGTGTTACACGGTTAATGACACTGATTATCTGTTCAACAGAGTGATAGCAGAAGAAACTGTTCTCATGTCTGGTTGTTTTGGCATTCAGTGTCCTGTAGCGCCCACTAGAGGGGAAATGTCGGAACAGGTCATGTCCAGGGAGCGATAGTTCTGCATAGAGACATATAGACTCAAGTTTTTGTCAACAAAATTAGTGTTGTCAGTATTATTCAGACATAACTTAAACAAAAAAGGGAGGTAAAGACAAAAGGCTACGAGCCGGTTCGAGGTGTTAAACAGGATAAAGCCCCCATGAACAAGAAGCAGGGTTACAACAACCATAGGCTGTCTATGGGTAAAACTAACCTGTCTTAGGGTAGTCTAAGGGAGCTTCAAATTAAACGATCAATTGATAATAATAATAAACACCAACGTAAATGAAACAAAGCATGCCTAAAACTAACTGTAAAAATAGCACAATATATGTTACGATCAGAACAGAATAGATTATGAAATATGAGATTGTTGCGGCTGTGCTGTTCGTGTGAGACGTGCAAACGGGCTCTGTTGAAATGCCGGCAGGTGGCGTTGTTGTCGAGTCAGTTAAAAGCAAAGGGTGGAGGTGCGTACGTTTTATACACCACAAACCCCCCCCCCGTAACATTTTTCCTTAATTCCCGTGTTGACCTCACTGGGAAAGTCCGCAGTCCAGTGACTCACTACGAGGCCAGAGATGAACCCTATGAACACAGAGATGAAAAAAGACGATAAAACGATTCCAGTTTATTAAAACTGAGAGTCACACGTATAATGTAAGAGCATGGGAACTGGCATGAGGTCGAGTCAATGTGAATTCCTTTAATCTTCCTTACATTAAGACGAACATTCTTTTGATATCGTTAATTTTACAGTCTGCTTGTTTTTATATATATATGGGGTTTTTTTAATAGTAAATGTGACGATTGTAGGGAAATATAATAGCTATACGTGTCCTGAAACTATCATTTAAAGAATATGAATCACTCGATCCGCTGATTTCTGCTTCTTACTCTGTTGTTGTCTCCGCCCTCACGGGCCGTCTTCCACGGGAAAACATTCGCACCACAGCACCCACGCCCCACGTGTCCCACTGCTGTGGCTCAAAAACATCACGAGTGGCTGCTACAAATACAGCAGCACATGGTAGCGTTTGGTAGCTGCTGGTAGCGTCGGACACGGACGGGCCTGGTTCCCCGAGTCTAACTTAGTTCGTAGGTCAAGTTGCTTAACTGTTTGCACCAGCGTGTAGCTTTAAAGTCGTTCGCGTCGCTGTAAGTGTGAGTTACACAGCGAGTTTGAGGACTTTTGAAAAAAACGTTTGTTCCAGTTCGCAGACGCTAGCATGTCGTCCGGCACAAATCAAGTGAAAAGCTGCCCTATCCCAACCAGGGTGCTCACCCTGAAGGACTGGTCCCAGCTTCCCGACTGCTACAGTCAGACGCCCGGCGGGACTCTTTTCTCCACCACACCTGGAGGTAAGAGGGGTGTTTAAAACCGACACGTGGCGAATGTTTGTTTGCTTTTCACTTCAGACAACGTCGCATTTGTAGTGCGCTGCTTCCAGTGAAATGCGTTCACAGAAATCGCCAGAAGTTTTACTCTCTGTAACTCAACGGGGTTTTTTTTTTTTTAACGTACGCGCAAGCTTGGCGTTAAGTTCTCGCGAGACGCAGCAAACAATGCAAACCTCGTTAAAACGCATCGTTGTGTAAAATACCAGTCATTATCGATCTTATTCATGCAATGACATTAACGCGTGATTTTAACTAAAATGCTACAAAAAAGGTGTAAATGCCTTGGTGTTAACATAATGCACAGTGCCTGTTGCCTGCAGTCCTCGTGTTGTCAACAAGTTTGCTCGACTGTTGATTTGGCAAAGGAGACAGTTTTATTGCTTTCAAATTACTCTGAAGGCATCTAAATGCACAATTGTATCTTCTGACAGCATAAAAAAATACATAATATAGGCTTGCCCAGAACTGAAGTTAAAACAACTTCTGCCAAACATTGAAGCGTGAGCATAAAGTAAGCTGGTTGCTGCAGCAGTAACGCTGAATACACAGACAACAAGAGCTGTTGAAACCCGTGACTTGTGATTTGTGGAGGGTGTATGTGTCCAGCTGCCAGAACAGCAAAGTGATTGGCCTCGGCAAGGAGTGGAGGAGTTGAAAGCTTGTCCTATCCCCACTGCTGTCTGAGCTGCATTTCAGGAACAGGAGGGAACATTCTGTACAAGTTATCAGGAGGTGGGAGAAGAAATGCGTAATGCATGCGGGGGTATAGGCAAGATTTCTTTTTTTTTTTTTTTTTTGAATTTGTGCTAAAAATGGAGTGCATTTGTAAACACACTGGTAGGAGTTGCAACACAGTTCTGACTTGTGTTCCACTTCATATGCGAGACGTTAAGACTCCTTGGGTCGTGCCTTGTGTTACTGGACTGACACCTTGCAAAGAAGCTTATGCTTGCATTCCGGCCCCCCTTTTCCTCGCCCCAGTTCCTTTTCTCCTCCTCTTCTGCTTTGCTTCCCTTTGTCTGGGACACACTGCTCACTCAGATATTACATAACATGTTTTTCATTTAACACGGGGTGAACTGATACAGTTCAAACTCCAGTAAATATTATGTGGAGCAGACCACTCCCTGCATCAGTCATGTCCTGCTCAAACTTAACCTTATCACAACACTGTGTTTATGATGCTGTTTTTACTTGGAGGTGGGTTGGGTTCAGATGTTGGGGACAAGAAATGACACACGCCAAGATAAGTTGATTTTAAGATGTGGCAAGCTGTAGGTTTGTGTGGCGTCAGGACTTTATGTAATGACCCTTGTGCTTTACAGACCGGAGAGAACTTAAAACACGTTGCATGTGCTCTCGTGGTTTCAGCTTTACCCCAGTCGAACAGTGAACATGTGGTTTTAATCTAAAGACCCAGTGCTTCAAAGACGGAATGTTTTGTGCTCTGATTTCCAAGAACTCACAGCAGTGGCAGCTTTCATCCCCCCCCCCCTCTTCCATCCTGTTTAAATCCCTCCATAGACCACAATGATACTTAACTCCCCAGATGTGCACCTTGCAAGGACTGTGGAAGAACTGGGCTTTCATTTGATCCAGTGAAATTGCAGTGTGCAGTATGTTTGTCTTAAGAGCATTTACTGAAAACATTCAGGAAGTGAGATTCTGTTAACCGCAGGTGAAACACAGGATTCTTTGTTTTTTTTCACAAACACAGGTACCCGCATCATCTATGACAGGAAGTTTCTGTTGGATTGTCGAAATTCTCCTCTTGCCCGGACTCCCCCTTGCTGCCTGCCTCAGATCCCAGGAGTCACAGTACCTGCTGCACACCCCATGGGGAAATTGCAAGAGCTTAAAGAGGAGGACGAGGAGAAGGACATTGCAGGTAAACATACCAGTGAACAGTTGTTTTCTCTAAGTTTTACTGTGTTATGTTTTTTAGCGTAACTAACTGGTATTACTGGATTTCCTTTAGCATCTCCCCTGCTTTCTTTGTTTTACAAAGTCAAACAAATCCCCCACAAAGCACATTTTTGTAGTCCTTTCTGACTTTATGTACTCGTGTACTTGCGACCCTTTTGTTCCACCATGAGTGTTATTCACCATGTGCTAATACAGCAGACAGGTGCAGCATGTGTTGCTGCAGTGCTATGCTGACATATATTTGCAGCAGAGCAGTTGTGATGTGTCGAGGACTGGGTCATGAGTGCTCAGCCATTCTTACCATATGTTACATATGTTAGTTTAGTCTTACAGGGGCCCTGCCTTCATGGGCATAAAACAAGGCCAGTGGCTTACTACTCTGAAATCACTGAATTATTCCTAATACTTTCTATGATAGGATAGCTTTGTTGATCTGTAAGCTGATGGTGTCTTTTTTTTTGTGCTGCTGTGGGGTTAAAAATGATTAGAAGATTTGGGCTCATAGGCAAAATACATCCAACCATCAATCTCTCTCCATTCATCCTGTTAAAGTAGATGCGGATTAAGGGTTGACCCCGTTTTCCCCTCTGTCTCCCTTGTCTGGGTTGGTAAATATGCAGAGCATGTCATATGTTACAGATTTAAAGTAACGCCCTACTTTTGTTTCTCTGCCGGTCATGTATGCATTGATAAAGCCTATATTTGGACAAAAGCAGGCTGCTTGGAAAAGTATACAAACCTTTTAATCTTGCTCATTTTTTTCCTTTTTTTTTTCACAGATGACAACCAGTTTGAGATGGACATCTGAGCTTCAATATTACCTCCTGTGGAGAGTTAGTTAAACACCTCCATGGTCTTTAATGACCATAACGCATTACGTATAAAGCTTTTTTTTTTTCACTTTTTTTAAAAATAAAAAGCTTTTGTGAGGAACCAAAAAAAAAAGAATGGAGAAAAAAAATGGTAGGGTGTTTTTGACCCTAAAAGTGTGTTAAGCAAAGAAATTACATTAAATAGGTTGATCGTTTGCTCACTCACTTCAGAGCTGCAGCAGGATTGGAAAATCCATTTTGATTTCTTTTTTTTTATCTTTTGTAAATATTAAAATTGTTCTATATAGCCTATTTTTTAAGTTGGGGAATGTAGGATGATTACATTAGGACATGTAAAGTAGGGTTTTTCACTGCAGGAATCAGTTTTGTTTTATTTTCCCCTCAAAAGGAAACCTAACTGTTTATAATAGGTGAACAAGTGTCTCCTAACTTTGGGGGTCAGGGCCTTCTGAAAATTAGCTCCTGCTGTTTTCTATGGACTGAGATGAAATGTGAGTTATTTCAAATAAAGGTTGTTAAATCAGACAATGGTGTATGTGTATTTAATATATCATTCACTTATTACAAATAATATTTAGGGCAGTGTCTAATTGTAGCATGACTGTAAATGAGTTGTATACAGAATGTTTGTCCTATACTTTTTAGTTTTTCTTTTCACAGACTTGCATGCAGAGAAAAGGCTCAACCATTTCACAAGATCTTAGGCTGTAAATGAGTTGCATAAGAGTCTGATGCATGGTATGTTTTTGTGCATGAGAGAGTGAACACCCCTCACACAGGCATATTCAGCTGGTCCAACTGTGCAGAACTTACATAAAATCTTATGGTAATGGTCAAAAGTCTTAATACGCAAACACCTGATTATACCCCAATATACGGTATCATATGGTTATTAAAACAAAACATGTAGCTAATGTCTTTTCTGGTATTACTGATTTACAGGAACAACATGGAAGTAAACAGAAATAATCTAATCTAAAGCGAAAGGCTATCCAAACTCCTGTACATTATGTATCAGTAAGGGCAGAGCTAGGTATTCCTGCTTATTCCAGGCTCTGATCTGTAGATTAGGCTGAGTGTAGGAGACGGTCTAGCCTTAAGGAATGAGGGCAGCTGCAGCCCAAAGGCCAGACATATTAAGACCATTTTGCTATGTGGGGGTGGGGTACGACACCTGCTGTATTTGACCTGGCAGTTATCGCAACTTGTGTAATTGAGGATTTACCAAGTGTCCATGAGTTAGAAGGTGGATATAGTAGAAATACTTGTTTTTATTAGCCTACTGATACCCTTAGACTTTTAAAGCTGCTGCTGTTTTCAAGGTATGTTTTAACAAGCAGGATTAATCCCTTGAGAACGGATAAGCAGGTCAGAAGGAGTAAAGTGTAACTTGGTGATGTAGGTCAGTTTGTTCAGCTGTTTTATTCTCATGGTCCTGCAGACATAACTAGGAAACAATTTGTACGTTATGAAAGCTAACAACTGACTTTTGATTGTGATTTATTGGTCTCTGATTATAAGATTGGCAGTAGTTTGTCTTTGACCTATTACAGTTGTGTTGAGAGCAGACAAAGTGGTAACACTTGTATTCATGTTGTGTAAGCATGTATGTAAATGCTTTTTAATGTATTTGCAGATATAAGGAGATTGTAGAACAATATGTTTATAATGTACACTATTTGACAGCAATTATACCTCCTATAATATACTTTATTAGAACTGTTTTATTATATCTGTTCAACAAAGTGCTGATGGTACCCATCGTAATAGTTGTTGACATATTACTTTAAGAAACTCTTAATCCATAACTAAGTTGTTACAGCATTATACAAAGATTATAAATGCAAAATAGCGGCACTTATATATATACATGTGCTGGCACTACTTCACCAGACAGCTAGACACTCAAGCAGCACTAGACTAGAAATGAAAAAACTTGATGACACTTGAAGATTTGATGAAATAAATCAGATCTTCCCGCAAGGCATCTAGTGTTGCCAAGTTTCTTTCATTTTTTTTTTTACCTGCAAAGTAAACCTGCTACATGCCATTGCGTTAGGGTATCCTACAGCAAATACTGGAACCAGACAGGACCCACACGTGCAAAAATAAGCTTTTTGCCAAAAGTCAGAGCAGCTCTTTATCAGTCTACATGTGCGCATGGATATTTTTTTAAAACGTGACTATTGACCTACATGACTATTTGAACAAGTGTCTGTGTGCACGTTTTTTGTGAGGTGCATGTGAGAACACGGCCAGGTGACAAAGCCAACATCATGTAGTTTTGAGAGATTACCTGTCTGGTAGGGAAGATATAAAACAAAATGATATTCAAAAAATGCCAAAGGCGGCACTGGGAGATAGCTAGGTACGAGGTTACTTTATCAATTTGCATATTTAACTGTATACAGAACGTCTTATTTTTAAATTGGCACCGAGGAACAGACACAACTTTGATTTTGAGGTAAGTAGGTTAGAGGTGAGTGCTGTCTCAGATGTATATAGAGGTTTCCACTTATCACGCAAACTTATGCACATACTGTACAATACAGCCCAGAATTATACATTTCTATATCTATTCCAGAATGACATCTACTCCATAAAAATGGACTGAATTCATACTGTACAAATAGATTTCTCTCAGTATCACTAAATGGTGTGCTACCCATTCTAGCTTATCCAAACCATTGAAAAACACTGAAATTGAAACGAGACAGGCACTAATGTGTTTTTTAGAAATGTCACAACACATCAGAGTAGGTGGGTTAATAGGAGATTTTCCACATATTTTTTGGGGATTGCCCTAAATTGTGAATTTATTATGAGAAGGTAAAAAACAAAACAAAATTAGAGACGCTCTGGACTTTGGCAGACCATTGGAACCACAACAGACGATTCTAAGTAATGTATTTCCAAGAGGGTTGGGGTAAAAAGAAATCACACATGCTTAGAGTTCTTATGTTATTAGCTCACAAAATTACATTTTTTTCTTGCTCTATTTGCTATTATGTTTATTATTATTATTTTTGTTCTTGGAATTGTACTTCCACGAGTTCTTTGCAGTGCATTGTATTTATATACCTACCTGTAAAAAAACCTAATGGTTTAACATACAAACATGCATACATTTAATGTTGTTGTGGAAAGTTACTGGCTTTGTAGCACAGTAAACAACTTCATGTCAGATGACCAAGCCCCTCTTTCCTCTGAGTGGCCCATTGCCCTTTTCCATAGACAAAATATTCCCCCTTTTCATGTCCTTGCCCCTCCTGTACTTTTGCTCCCCTTCCAGTTTCTCTGTCAGAGGGCTGGGTTTAGTTGGAGTTGGTTGATGTGGCGCTATTTTTGTCATCTGCTCCAGCTGAAGCCAACGTTACGGGCTCAAGCTGAATTGCCCGGGCGACGCTGTAAACAGACACTCAAACACATGGCCTGCTTGGTCACATCTATCATGACGGGGAGGAGACCGGGGTTAAAGTGAACCTCGTGCTTGCCTCACACATGAACACTCACACACAAACTTACGTTTACATTACAGATAGTAGTAATTGCTAAAGAGTCACCTTTCAGGATTTCAGACTCCTTCTTCGGAGAGGAGCTTGTGATGAGTTTCCTAGTAAACTGCACTTTCATTCCTAGATCACCACTTCAAATTGAAGTTAAACCTGAGACAGCAGCTGTAAAAAGTTTCTTGGATAACATTAGGTACATTAGGTTTTGGAAAATAAATAGATCTCGTCATTAGATCTAGTTGCTGTTGTCTACAGCTGTCTATAGTAGAAGTGTGCAACAATCACAGTGTTATTTTCAGTACAGTAAAACTGACAGTGAAGACAATGTTTCATTCTGCTCTAATGTGTTGCCATTTATTTTGGCTTGATCACAATCACTCCTTTTGTCTGTTGTTGAATCTTCGTTATGCCTTGTAGGACAATCCCAGATCAGTTTTTCAACAAGTGCTGCCAGTCTATTGCGCGAATGTGTGTGTGGAGATCATACTGATCGCGTATGCTTTATCACATGTTGTGACAGGACTTGGTATCCCCTTACAGAAAAGAGACCATTTCCTTTTAGGTTGCACTGTCAGTGGCAGCTGTCATGTTGGCTGACTTCTGATATGCTATATTCATGTACACTCATGTAATGTCATGTCTAATGGAGGAACTGAGATGATGTTTCACAACCCTGGCTCTCAGCACTACGCCCCTTGTATATTTGATACATACATATATGCCGCTGTTCATCAGTGTGAATATTTGTGCTTTTATTAATGGTGGAATGGAAGTATGTATATTTAGTCATCTACTGCAGTAAAGTACATGCATGCATTCATACGTGTATATGTGTGTGTATTACACTCCGTGGGCTTTATGGTCCCATGTATATGCTTTTGACTCTGAGTTAAAGGTTGAGATATGCAGACTGGTGCATGGCCCACAGCTCTCTCTTGCCATAACAGAAACTGAGCAGACTCACTCAGGAATAGGCTCCTGAACTCTAAACAAACCAGACATAACTGACAGTCGCATCGATAATGCACAGAGGCTACTGCTTTGTAGCCATTCCCTTGCCTTTGAATGGAACTTTAACGTCAAAGCTAGATTGAGCATATTTTGTACAGTTGTGTTCAGTTACATCTTTTACTGTAAACATTGTAGAGTCATTGTAATTAAGAGTAATTCGAGAAAAAAATGTGTCCTCTCTTAAATGAAGTGCACCAATTTTCTGAATTTATGATGGCGGCGGGCTCTATTCTCACCTAAAAAACCACCACACAAAAATAAAACACGGATGTAGGCAAATATAAAATCGTATATAACGCCAACACACAAGACAGAGACTAGGAGTACTGTGACATCTGGTGGGAGAATACCCGTACTGCATCTCACTGAAGCAGGCAATCCTGTTATCTGGTGAAATACAAACGATGATCTAAAGAAACAGAAGAGCTCGGGAGTGGGTTTTTAAAAAAAATAAAAATAAATAAAATTTATACATTACGTATTAGGCCATATTATATTTTTAAACAGTAGCATCGCCTATAAAGACGTGCACTCGCTGCCAAGTCAGCGTGTAGCAATCAAAAGTCAAATTTCCAGGAGCGAACGCAAACAAGTCAGGAGTTAATTATTCATATTTATTGGGACTCATTTGGGCTTTTCCTCTCGTGTTGATTGCGTCACCGGCCCGGTGTCGGTGATGTAGGCCTGGTTCATCTTTTATCCGGTCATATGATCGGGAGTCATTGCTTCTTGTTTTTTGCCCCCTCCCCCCACGCCCCCCCTGACGCC